>OMKK01085234.1:0-15060 GCA_900302305.1 Polymixia japonica
AGGAAACTGTATAATAAGCTGCAAAAACGTGTTGTACTTGTGCATCACCTCTGCTACAATTCAGTTAAAATAGTTCTCATGTGGTATAATACTGAACAATCAACAAGCTGAGTGCAGACGTGAACCAGTCAGTTCCTCTGGAACAAGCTCACCCTTCATGACTAGGTACTTGGTACCGGGTTGAGCACAATGCCTGTGGTTGACTGCTCTATGGACTGTGCTGAATGTTTGTGGACTTGTAAAAGTCAAAAAATAGTGTGAGACTGTCATTACCTTGTCTGGGTATAGTGCTGCCATACTGCCGTGAGGCCCCTGAGTACCTCCACACAAACACACACACACATACACGCAAACAAACACGCAAACACACACACACATACACACACAAACACACACACAGACACACACGTACACACAAACTCTGTCTGCCTCTTTCACACAGACGCACGCGCAAAAACATGAAAACTCGCGCTCTTGCTCGATCTCTCTGTCACACACGCACACACACACACACACACACACACACACACACACACACACACACTCTGATGAGCGGCCAGTGATGTTCCGTGTCCATGCCACCCACAGACGGTCGACCGCAGCTGGCACCGCAGCCAACACGGACCGCTGGACAGTTCTGCACCAGTAGCTCTGCGCTTCTGTACTCAGGCCTCAGAGACACAGTGGAGGTTAACTTCACACACGTCGCCGATTACCAACGGTTATCGAGCAAAACATGTAGATTTGTGTTTTAATGGCGAGATGGGACCACTCGACCAACCACCTCGTGACGCTGGGGATTTGATTACGGCTCATGATCTTTGTCACGTGTCATCACTCCTCTCTCTCTCTCTCTCTCCAATCTTTCCTGTTACTCTACCTCTACTGTCCAATAACGCATCAATGAAATGTGGGCTGTGTGTGGCTCTAGGGAAGAAGGCAGCATCAAGACGGACATCTGGTGTATGACGAACGTTTATGATCCCGCTGTGGGTGAATTTATTGACAGCCAGGGGAGGCCAATCAATGGACAGTGGGACACATGGGAGTTTTAGTGTGTGTGTGTGTGTGTGTGTGTGTGTATAGAATGCTGATATGTTGGAGGAGTTGGCTATATTAGGTCAGACGTGCCCACTGAATGCGTCAAAACCTTACTGCAACTCAATGGCTTATTGTTTGTTTTTTAACCTTTATTAACCTATGGAAGATTGACTGAACACACATGCTCATGTTTCAGCAACACCCTGTTACACTTTCACAGTTACAGCCATTCATAGCAGGGAGCTGTCCCGTACAGTCAGTCTCCTACTGCGGCCACTGAGCAGCTCCAGGAGCGGTTGGGTGTTAAAGGATAATTCCGGACATTTCCGACCTTAACCTCATTTTCTTTTTCAATCTTTTCCAATCAAACCAATTGGCTCTGACCAAAATAATAATCAACTGTTTTGTTATAGCGGTACTTAGTTGCTCAGTTGGCTGGGATCACTAGTCTCCAGTATTGCCCTGCTGAGCAATTAGACACTCAAAAAAATGGACAAAAACACGGGCTAAAAACATTCTCAAAACGGTGATGCTCATCCTACAGTGATACATGTCTGTAAATAGATAGATGTTATTCAAATATTCCTGGTTCGTACAGTTTTGATGCTAGTTTGGCCATTGCTTCATCACTTCCTTGTTTCTCTTTGGTGGCTGCTCACACACCAATTAAAACTGACAGGCATGTCTTATATTTTTTTAATAACATCTATTTACAGACACGTATCACTGCAGGACGAGAGTCACTGTTTTGGTCTGAAAACGGATGGAATTATCTTTTACGCGTCTTGCTTAGGGACACATGGAGTTATGTGGGAGGAGAGTGTTTATTCACCTGTTCATTACCTTCTGTTACCTCCAGGCTACCACCCTCTCTGCCTCCATCCTGCAGTAGTATAGTTAGCCTAAATCAAGAAGGAAAAAGTGTATTGTTGTAATACAATTTAGAAGAGTCAAAGTAAGAACAGTAATAAGTGAGAAAAACAGTGATGGCATAACGTAAATCAACCAATAGTCTTGATGGGAAACAACAATTTGGGGCAATCTGATGGAGGAATCTGTCCAACAAAAAGGCCTTTATTTAAACTGTCAAAGAAATCATTTCAAGATGCTACTGTTGGTTTATAAAGCACTGAATGGTCTTGGTCCATAATACATTTCTGATCTTCTGCCATGTTATGAACCATCCAGACCTCTCAGGTCGTCTGCTTTCTGTCCCCAGAGTCAAAACTAAACACGGAGAAGCAGCGTCCTGTTTTTAATGCACCACATATCTGGAACAAACTCCCAGAAAACTGCAGGTCTGCTGCAACTCTCAGCTCTTTTAAATCAAGGCTGAAGACCTTTCTGTTTTCCGCTGCCTTTGATTAAACCAAATTTGCGGCTTTTGATTCATTTCTTGCACTGCACTGTAACTTTTATTCTCGTTTTTTTATCTTAATTTTATTTTAATAACTAATTTTTTAACTAATGATTTTTAATTCTATGTAACTGTCCTTTTATAATGTGTTTCTTTTGCACTTTGTCTTACTGCTTTTAATGTTTTATGTAAAGCACTTTGAATTGCCTTGTTGTTGAAATGTACTATACAAATAAACTTGCCTTGCCTTGTCTTGCCTGTACTGACATTTTTACCTAAATTTCAATCCCGTTAGGTTACAGCTGTCAGTGAGTAGAGCTCTGCAAAAATCATCCCATGACACGATATTCTGATCTTCTCTGTTGTCCCTGGACACATATTTTATTCAATAACACCACGATCTGTCTCATCTCGGTGCTACAATTTAGATTACATCTACCATCTGAGAAAGCTCTGCTCACTGCCAAAAAACAGGGAAAAAGCTGTCAATGAATCAGGAAGGTAATCCTTTCCCCAGCAGATGATAGATGCACTACACTATCGTAGCGGATTAAAAGCTGCCATGCCAAATACTCACGACAATGAGATAAAGTGATTCTGGAAGAAGGGAGACTGCTCTGGATTGCGGCTGTTTTGTTATACTTCATAATTCATGCAACAGTGCGTTCTCCTGAAAGTAGACCTCTGTGGCCCTTTGACACCATTACTCGACATTCTGTATCCCAACGCGATATTTTACACGTCTTGATTAGCATTAAGGCACTGGTCTGAATCCACAATGTAAAAGAAAACTCAAACACTTTACAAGGTCATAGTCTTCCCTTTTTCAGTGGCACACAATAAACATCTACCAAAGGACTGTAACCATGTGAGGCCTCCAATACACTACTGATTAGTTATTAATAAACTAAATGGCACTAAGTTTAGTTTACACGTTAGGTGCACTTGAAATGTGGAGATGTGGTTATTCTTGCAAATGTTTATCAGGTGAAATGTTATTTTTCTCCAGCGGGAATGTGTCATTGCAGTGGATTCAAGGACATTAGGCTCCTTTTGGTATTACTTTATATTAACGGGGTTGATAAATTTGTTCTTTGGCGACAAACAGTCAAATTCTGACAGCAAAGGGAATAAACAGCTTGTGGAAACACAGCGTTGCACATCGGACCAATGTTGAGAAAATGAAAATGGATTCCAAAGTGATCCAATTTACCATCTGGATATGTCTGCATGGAAGCTTATCAGACCAACCGAGCCAAGACCGCTTTGTCTCTCTCAGCCTGCCTCACAGGGTATAATCTAATATCTGAGGGCAATAAGTCTTCAAAACCACTTCTCTCTCTCTCTCACACACACAGGTGGAAGAAAAGAGCAACTACCTCCTACCATAGCAGTCTGGTATATAAAAGAAGATAATTGCATATGAGAAAATTAGTGTTCCATATACAACTGCCACAGCTGCTAGGTTGCAAAGGCCTGTTTTTTTTTTAAACATTTTAATATTGTAGTCTAAAGACTGAATTCAAAAATGTGAAGCGTGCTTAGGCTGGGCATTGTGCGCGTGTAACATTCCAGACAGCTAGTGTAATGACGTTTTCACACTTGAATGCTGTGAGTGAAGAACATGCGATTGTTTCCTGCCAGACAGCAACAATTGGAACCCTACATGCCCCTGATGTCAGCATTTTTTCTAGAACATTTCCTTTTCTTCCGGGATATAACTGACAGTTTCTGTGGAAAACATGCAGGTCTCCCGTGGATATTTTGCCAAGACTGTTTCACCATGATTAAATGACAAAGTATCAGTTGTCAAAAAATTAACAAGTACCAGACAAATTTAAGCGTGCTTCAATTTAAGCACGCTGTCGCTCACTAATAAAGGGTTGTGTACCAATTCAGATGGGTTCAGATGCTATGGATCTTAAACATACTGATCACTCTGAGCTTATGGTCTGGCATCAGCTTTGTTCTCTTGTCGACTCCAGAGGTTCCTTTAAAGATATCTAGGTCATTACAACAAAGAGAATCTCTGAATGCCTAGATTCATGATGCTTTACATGCCTTTCCTTCAGTTCTACTTCAGAATATCCGATCCCATGGCAGTGCTCGCATAACATTCCTGAAATTCCAACATAATAGAAACATAAAGTTTATCTTTACTGTGACGTTTTCTTGTGCAGTGTGAAACAATTTGTGCTTGTGAACTTTATTGACACAAAAACTTCCATGTTAAATTACTTGGTTGATGTCATTATTGTTACCACACAGAATCAGAATTAGAATCAGAATTCCTTTATTGCCAAGTATATTTGCACATACAAGGGAAGTGACTTGGTGAGGTTGGTGCATCAGGGCATAATCAATCAACACAATATAAGCAAAGTAAACAAGTATTTACAAGTATTAACAAGAAGAGCTAACACAGGCTATGAAATGAAAGAAGAACTAACACGGGCTATGAAATGAAAGAAGAACTAACACGGGCTATGAAATGAAAGAAGAACTAACACGGCTATGAAATGATAAGTATTTACACAGTTATTAGAAAACTATAACTATAAATTATGTGACTATGAAGAGCTGGAGGCAATGGGAGGGCTAAGGCTATGAAGGTATGTGCACTCTAATTAGAATAAATATGAATAAATGTAGATTTTTATACATTTGTATTGCACATGTTCATGGAATTTAACACAGGAGGTAGAGTTGTTGCAATATAAAAGAAGATGAAGACCATTGCATGTATTTCACAAAGTCAATACAACATTTCAGTGAAAACATGAGCATTAAGAGTTAAATCTGCTTTGCTTTTGTTTTAGTACCCAGGCCTTTTTCTTAGAGCTTGTTGCATTCCACCAGACAAAAGAATGTCAATCTACCATGACATGCAAAACAAACTGTGCATCTCTGGCAACAACAATGTTTTTAGGCACTAAATATAGTGTGAGATGACAAGTTGCAGTTTCTGTCCGTAGACAGTTTTAGTGCAGCGTTTTAGATCAACATTCCTAGACATCTCATCATAATTCAAAGGTTTGTGTTTTGGTGGTTTCTCGCATAGGAAAAAGTGTGTGTGTGTGTGTGTGTGTCTGTGTGTGTGTTATTGTACGAATTTAGGTTGTAGGTTAAGGAATTCATGAGTAGGTATACTGTATATTCGCGCTTTCAGAAAATGCCTTTCCTTGCTATCAGTGAGTCCATATAATCACGACAGAGGTTTTAAGTGCTTCCCAAATTGTCATGTTCTAATAGACTGTAGCCATTAACGGCAAGACACCTCGCCAAACAGTCAATTCCAACACTACCTCAAAGTGGCAACTTAGCCCAACCATTACCATGTCATCTCATGCAGCTGCTGAAAAGGTCTGCCAAACTGAAGAGACGCCATGAGAAAAAAGCATATAATTATAGCTAGAAATTCACTTATCTGTGTCTGACGGCACACATGCAAAGCGCAGATTGTGAGAGTCAACCGGGGTAATTATCCCCGTATTAGCCGCATCACGTGGTGCGCTCCTCCGGGGAGCACTGATGCTAAGGCGACGGAGCGACTGGCAAACTAGTGGCAAGCAGCAACTTCACAAGCTTTCCTCAATAAAACTCACGTAATACTGTCATATTTTACAACCACCACCTCTTGTCAACTCACCGTTATCATTCGTGCAGGTGATTTCGATTACTACAACGTATGTGGACGTATAAGCGACGCATTCAAACAAAACGGACCTTGTTGTTAAGATCCGGAAGCTCCAATTCGGAGACGAGAACCTGATAATTGTGAAAATTGGTGACGTATGTTCACACATTGCTGAGGTGTTTCCTCGCGATGAGAAGTATGTGGTGAGCTGTAGTGATGGGAGGTCCGGCTCTTTTCAAAGATTCGGCTCTTTTGGCTCGGCTCCCTTAGAAGAGCCGGCTCTTCATTTAGTATCACTCGGAACCTTCTATTTTAGCCTAATTTACCAATTATGAATGGTTTGTGTGTTGGTAAGCAATTTTTCATTCAGTGTTTTCATAAAAGTCTTATTGTTATGCATTTTATTCGTTACAAAAAAAATAATGGTATGATCCTAGTAGAACTGAGCAGGAGCGGCTGAAGGTTCGGCTCTCCCCGATGGGAATCGTCTCTTCTCGTTCGCTACAAAGAATCGGCTCTTAGAGACGACACATCACTAGTGAGCTGAGCGCATGACACCCAGCGAGGTGTCAAATGTTAGTGTAGTCTAGTGACATCCTTCTGCTAAGTTTGCAGTTCAACATCATTGCTCACTATTCAAATTACCACATTTACCACAATTGATAAGTTTCACATCCTCTGTTCTCTAGCTATTCTCTTCTCTATTTTTAGTAGTATAGCATTTTGTTCTTAGAAGTTTTAAATAAAACCTGTGCTAACATGACACATTGTCTCATGTATGGGTGTGTTTTGTGCCAGGAAGACATAATTGCTCTCCAATGCATCATACCACCAGTCATGTGGAGCTGACTCACAGCAGTATCCCCTTAGCAGCAGAAAAGGTGCTTCCTTGTGCTTCTTAAAATCAAATTAGATGTTTACTTCTGGCTTTTCGTAGGAATTCTTGGGAGAGGGGGTAACTACTTAGACAACTGCAAACTTCATATTAAGATGCAAAACGCACAACACATTGGTGGAAGTGCTCACTAACAAACTCCTGCAGTTGATTTCTTCATGTTTTTTTTAGGTTTTTCATGGTTTCATGAGGAAACCACATTCATAGTAATTAAGAGAAACCAATAGCTAGTGATAACAGTAATGAATCTTTTCCTAATTGTACCTTTGCACCACTGTGACTTTTGTTGCAATGAGTAGAGTATCATTTAGAGGGATACAACAATAGGCTACTACAGTCTTAACTACACTGATACAGAAACATGGCCAAAAGACTCACGCTCATCTAATGTGGAGAGATAATGGAATTCGGATGGAAAGGAAATTGAGCAGATCTAAGCCAATAGGCTACACAGAGAGTACCCACACGTTCTAAGATGAATCACAACAATGTTCAATCCTAGTTAAGAGATAGAGCTGATGGGTTTGACCTATACATGTAATGTGTTCCAATAACAAACCCAACACACACTTAAAAGTGGTTTATTAAAAATCTGGCATAAATAAATATGACATTTGTGTTACATACAAGGTTACATCATAAAAATAAGACAGAAATGCACAGGATGGACACTTCTCTTCAGTACAAAATTATCCTCATAACATGAAAGCATACAGTAGTTTCAGGGCAAAGCATTTAACATCACCCATAGCTTGCCAGAACTCATTGAGTAGTACCTTTGATTTACAGTAGATTTATTATTACAGTGCAAGAACATCCATACAGTACAGCATTAACTACTACTGTACAACCCTAACGGCCATTGAAGGACTACAGCGGACAATGTCAAGAATTTGAGGACACAGGCTAAACAGGCTTATCAATTATAAAGTCATTAATTAAAAAAGACATACAGTCAAAATGTGTCACAGGGAATACAACTCAATTTAAAAGTGTCATACAGTTTGACCTATGTCCTAAGATAGACAAAACAGTATTTGTGAACATAAACTCCTTCTGAGCTAAAAACCAGATAAAGACTCTAATCTGCAATGTCCAACTGGCACACAGATTTATGTGTGTGGGTCCCTCGTTCTGGCTATAGGGGTGAATTGAGGGTGTGATCTAAAGTTTCATACCCAGTTATCTATCAAATTTTGCCATTCAAAACTTTTAGCTCCTGGCTCTATTGTTGTAGTGCTGCTGTGGACTTATCTGCCTAAGTCATGTGTGTAACATTATACAGCCACGTTTAATTCAGCCAATCGACTGTCAGCTGTGAAAGTGCGTAGCAAATCACTCTCAAAACCTATTGACATGAATCCCTATCAACCTAAGAAGCTCTGATTATATGAAAAAACAAAAGCATACTCATACCTCAAAATTTTATTTCAGTCTGACCCAGTGCTAAATATAATATTGGCATATATTGACGGACAGTGTACTGGAAACCTTAAATACATATATATATTATATTGTTTAAATATTTATGTCTGAGGCATACCAGGGCATTTAAACTCAATGGCTTGAATTTTTATATACATTTAAACAAGTTCAGGATTTAAAAATACTGTATATAATACACTAATAAAAACATAAGCAAAACAGTGGTATGATTTCAAAATCAGTTTGATTTGATTAGAGAAAATGAGAAAAATATCATAGAAAGTTTAGTACTGGTACAAAACTAACCAGTTAGATTCAATTACAAGGGACTTTAAAGTCACTTACATAAACAGCCATGTTGGAAACTATTTACGGAGGTACTGACCATAAATTTGCAAAATTATAATTTCATGATGATCAAGGATGTGATGTTAAAGTCACAAAACCTCAATTACATTAGAGCTTCGTTACAGTAACATAAGGACATTAAATGGATATTAACAAAATACCTGAGTTTACAAAATGCTGCTAGGGATACTATATGTAATTACAATATAAAATGTGCACAATCAATTAAAATCCTTAGAAAAGAAATGTCTGCACCAGTGTCAGTCTTCTTAGTAATTCACAGTTTCAAGCTTAAACAGTAAGCCACAACTCTGATGATCATAGCCCATAACAGGACAGACTTCAACGTTGATGAGGACAAAGTAACAGTGTGAGCAACGCAACTAAAAATAGGCACCAAAAGATTTCATAGGTTTTAATTTACCACACTGGAACTGTTTTCCAAACACTCAAGTTAATGTCTGTCCCACCAACAAAATCTAGTGGTTGGTGTAAACAGTAGTGGTTTGTAAACCAGTGTTTACAAATTTTATAGGATTGTGCTACTTATACTTGTAAAAGACAAAGCAGTCCTAACCCCAGTTAGATCGATGGCAAAGGTATTTGGTGACAGTGGTATTATTCTGTATTGATTTTGACATGCTAATCCAGTAAATAATAACTTATTGTAGCTTTACTAAAATATACTACCACTTTTTTAGCTGTAATCAGACAAACAACCTACAACAGGATTCTTAAACCCACACATTTAAGAGTCGTTTGGTGGAACATCATACCCAATACTGATTCTTCTGAAGACTTGGAGTGGTGGTTCTAATAAGTTGGGAAGTTGACACTGGATCAACATTATTCCAAGAACATATAGGCATGGATGAATCAAGGGTGTGGTAAAGTGAGCCTTGGTTTGGTGCCAGTAACCTATCAAGAACGGGGCTATTTGGGCAACTTGGGCTTAACGGAGTGACAGTTACTGTTGGAACTGTTGTGCTTCTCTGGGGTTGACCCTGATAGGACTGAGTGTCTGGAAAAATTGGCGAAGGCGTTGGCTTTGGTGTTACTGGATTCTGCTTCCTCTGCCTATGTCGTCGGAGCAAGACAACCAGCACTACAAAGATGATTACAAGGAGCAGCAGAGCCAGCAGTGGTAAGATGACCAGAAGGGGGTTAGAACCTTTCTGGGGGTAGGACTCGACACGAACCGGCGTGTTCCTAAAGGGAATGTCTTCCATACTGAGAGTTGGTTTGCCAAGAGTTGTAGTGAAGGTGTTATTTCGGTTAGAGTTTCCCCAGCGATTGCGTCCTTTGAATTTTTGCTGGTTTTTGCTTGGTTGCTTGGTGGGAAAGAAGGTGGTAGACAGGGCCGGAAAAGAAGTGCCATTTCTGGAAGTCTGGCTTGATGTCTGAGGGACCGGTGTGGTGGTGAGGATAGGAGTCTTTGTGGTTGAGAAAAGCGTTGGATCATATGGCACGATGGTGAAGTGGAACTCCCCTTTAGCAGGCTGGATGTTCTCAGCTTTCAGAACAAACACCAGTGAGTCATTTAGCTCTTGAATACCAGTCATGTTTGCATTCAGCTCAAATGCTACCTTTTCCTGCCTCACATCCTTAAAGGAGAAAAACTCAACCGGTACAGCTTTCCTAGACATTTTAAGTTTTGTTTGTACCACCTTCCCATACTTTGGCTGGGACACAATTTGAAAAAGAGGGTCACTGTCACTTATATTAGCTAGTTCAGAGGCATTGAGAAAACCAGTGTTTAGTTTAACAGTGATGCCATTGGGAATCCTCAACCCTTTCCCTAATTGGATTAAGGGTTTTACAGTGATGTTGAGCACTTGGTCAGTTAGGTTAGCTTCTGAAGTGAAGGCAATGAACTCAAAGCTGTCTTCCGCAGAAGAAAGGGATGTCATATGGTAGAACAGCCTTCCAGCCTGTAGGTCCTCCTGTTCAAAGTGTGTAACCTCTTGGTTGTCCCTTAGAATTTTGCCAAAATTTGGAGACCTTGTAATCCGGTAGTGAAGGGTGCTGTTTTTCCCATTGGTTTCAGCGGCAAGATTGTCTTGGCTCATTGAAACTGAGGTCATGCCTTGCTCCAGTGTCAACCCAGTGTTGTTGACCAATGAAATTGTGATCTCCGTCACCTCTAGGTTGAAGAGTTTGTAGACCGGCTTATGATGGCCATCGGTGACACTGAAATAGAACACCCCTGAGGCAGGACTTCCATCGTGGATGAAGTACACACTTCCGTTATTAATTTGGGCTTGGGTGAAGGCCACTATTGATTCATTCAGACTTCCTTTTAGAGCTAGGTAACCATTATTGGGCTTGCTGATGACAGAGAACTTAATATCATCAGGAGGATTGTCCAAGTCCTCAACTTTGAGGTTCTCTGGCCTCAGGACCACTATATCTCCTTGCACCACCCTCAAGCTTGGAGCTTTGGTCTTCAGTATTGGTGGCTGATCATTCACAGGGGTTATTGTGATGTTGAACTGTTCCTCAACAACATCACTATCCTCTAGAGGGCGCTGTGCTGGCTTGCCCTTGGAATTGAGCCATGTATCAAAGACAAAGAAGTCATGAGTGGTCTCTGAGTTGTCATGCCTGTAGGTGATACCATACTTGTTTACAATGAACTGGGAGAAATTAGGTTTCTCCTTGGTGAGGTTTCTTTCACCCACCAAAATGACACCATGCTGGGGCAGGGATTTGACCTGGAACCAAACCTCATGGGAGCTTCGCTGAGGGGTTGCCAGCTTGGACATGAGGTTAGAGGCATCCAGCTTGGATTCATCAATGACAACACTCTCCCCCTCTGTTACCATGGCACCTGTTAAAAAAGGTGTATGACAATGGACAGCATTGATTGATATTCAGGTAGATCAATACATGATCCTTAACATTCAAACAGTCAACGGTTATCCATACCTGTGTTTGCAAGTAGTAGTGTCCTGCGGTCTGACCCAGTATTCTCATAGGATATGTCTATTTTGAAGGTCTGGGCGTCCACAGAAGCAGGCGGTGATGCTACAGAGAAGGTCATGGAGTCCATAGCTGCCCATCCCACTGACTCAATGGGGGTTTGAATATAGAAAACTTCTTTCCTGTCCACCTGAGGTACACAAACACCACAAATGCTTGAACCTCAACGCGATCCAAAATAAGGGCACAGCGACAAAATTGCACATTAATAAGCATCAGCAATCGCTTTCAAAAGTGAAATGATTGTATCGTCAACTGTGCAAAAGATTCAACAGCCTGCATAATTTCAGACCATTCTGACAGATATTCTTTCAGTATGGGTAAGACGTAATCAATATTTCAGTTTCAGTTTCGACTAGCGCTGTTGAGTAGTGAATACAGTACACCACATCGCAGCTTTACACGTCTGATCAAAGCTCGCAAGAAATAATTCATGACATGAAAGCTTCATGTTGGCCATTCACTTAGAGAAGCCTCTGGTTGATTTCCTGAATGAAGACGTATCCATTATTCATAACATAGCAATCTGGCACCATTCAGCTGGGTGGGGAGACACAAAGGTTTAAATCAAACAAAAAAATCTATTAGTAAATGTATACAAATGATGGTCCATTTTTACATCCGGTTTAGTCTGTCCATTTCAATTAACATGGCTAAATACTTTTTCTTCACAAGTGGCCAATATACTTACTACCGTTCTTCCATAGTTTTAATTTATTCAGGAAAGTCAAATAGATCACATGCACATGTTTCCTTACCATATCTTGTGTGAAGGTGGAGATGTCCAGAGTGGAATTATCAGGCTGCATTGTCACCAGCCTGCCCAGTTTAGGACGTCGAATTACACTGAATGTAACGGTGCGGTTGGAGCCTTTACCGTTGTCGTTGGTCACTGCTTGCAAATCCTCTGTTGTGATCGGCGTCGAGGAGCCTGAACGTGGACAAGAGACTTGAATAGATTAATGGCGTGATAATGACCGTGTAGCCGCATTATTTACCTTTGACGAGACACTCAACTGTTCATGGCAGATCGAACCAGTCTTAACAGCAATGGTGTCATGTTTCCATAGCCATTAAAATATGCAATCAAAATGTATTTTATAATGATATATTATTAAAGCAAAGAAAGTGTGGCTTTAATAACAGGTCAATGCTGCTCATAAAATTCACACCGAGAAACAGGATTTTCTTTTCTGTCCGGTATCCTGCTTAGCCGCGTACACACCGTTAAGATTCATGTGTCGATGCTGTTGAATGTAGCGAGTTAAATATTTCTCTCTGGAAGTGATTCATGTCTTTGTACTCCAAATTATGCTTAAACAAGGTCTGAAAAAGAGATGAGAGTCCTTTGATGTGCCAAATTAAAGTTATACTGCAGACATCAGAGGCTCTTTACAGCAACGCCACGACTACACTGCAGGCCGTTACATAAAATCCAAACAACAAATTAAAATGGATCAGCTCCCTCCAGGCTCTGGTCTCAGCGAGTTTCCACTGGAGGACACAAGGAGAAATATCTTCAAGACCTTTATCGTCATCTCACCACTGTTACATTTATGATGTGAAAAGGTAGTGCGCAGGTATTAAAAACTTTAGAAGAATTAAAATGTAAGGTTTAAAAAAGAAAAAATAGATATTGATAATATTAATGTTAATAATATTTATGTAGAGAGAATGTAAAGAACTAGTATGAAAGGTTGAATTGGTACAGGCATTAAAAACAACTGTAACAGCATTCATGAACATGGATTGTGCAAACGATATATACAGTATGAAAAAAATCTGGCTAATGTTCTGCAACACAGAAATACAGAATAGACAGAGTGCAGTAGTGCAGAGAGGATCAGGTGATCCAGTAATTGACTATCCAACTTTGTTGAGGTAGTGCAATTGGATTTTATGTGTGTGAGTATGTGTCGGGGGGATTATGGGCATGAGGTAGGTGTGTGTAACCTGACAGGCCAGATGGTTTGTTACACAGAACCATCTGAGAAGTCGTCATTGGAAACGGTTTGGAAAAGGGAAAAAAAAAAAAGTACTGGGCAGGTGGTTGGATGAGCCATCTGTCTATCACCGTCTATCACGGGCTAAACCACGCCCACAGCTGCCAGTAGTTCCTCATAGGACGCCGATTGGTCCGAACCAGCTGTGGTTCGGCCGCAATCGCATTGACTTGAAGCCTGACAAGATGGATTCTCGTGATCTCGTGAATCCAGCTGCCTCGCAAGGTGAGCTGTTGTGTAGGGCAGAGAAGACTCTCCAAAAGTGTCTGTAGGGTACTGGGGGGTAGCAGGGCGTTCAGGAGTCTCACATACACACACAAAAAGTCTTAATTTACCCAGAATTCATTGTACCGTAGTCCTGCTTAAGATAGTCAAGAACTAAACTGCTTTGAGCAACGGATGAATTTAGACGTCTATCTGAAGTCTGACTATTTGTTCTATCCAAGCCATAGTCAAAGTCTTTGTGAAACCGGCCCCTGGTCTCAGCAAGTTTCCACTGGAGGACGCAAGGCGAAGACGAAGGGAATGACTTCTGAGAGCTTCTTTTATTCTTCACATGAATCCGCTCTACTGCCACTCGGAAGCTAATGAAGATACTAATAAAAGTCGGCTGCCGATGGAAAGAGAGGACGGTGTGGAAAGCGAGGGCAGCACAGTGCGGTTCATTCATCACTTCTCTTGCTCACTCTATCGCCCCTCTCTCTTAAGCCCAATTCCCACCGGACAAAAAACCCCACTAACATCTGGCTTTTGTCTTTAGTGGGAAAGGTTACAGTCTGCATTCATTCCCGGGACAAATGACTCTGCAGTAGGCAGGGGGTTTTTATCGGCTCCAGCTCCGATCGGCAGCGGTGGAAACGCGACACCCCGGGCAGACGCGCTAATTTTCGCCCCTTTTCCGGCACGTTCGAAAACAAGTGGAAGTGATTACCGTCACCTCCAGTGACATCGAACGTGACACACCAAGAAGAGAAGCAGAAAGGCGTACTCGTCTACTGGCGATGGGGAAGGAGTCGATCGCCTATTTTTAGCAGGTTTTCCCGCGTTTAAAAAAAAAACAACAAAAAAAACAGCATATATAAGCGCTAATTTTGATGGGAAAAGGGTATAATTGGAAGAGGGAGACCGGGTCCTTCCATTCCATCTTTCATGAACACTGGGACTACATTAGATGTGTGGGTGGGCTTTCTATCTGAAGTTTCCCAGCTGTAGGTTGAGTCACTGCCTCATGTTTCAACCTAAAACAGGGTATTTATAGTTCCTAGGTGCCCATGTGTGGACGCTGCATCCATGTGAAATAGTGCATGAATAAATCTGTGTTAGAGAGCTTTTACTGCACTGTCAACTTTAATAGTCTTGGGACTGTTTAATG
>OMKK01085235.1:0-12788 GCA_900302305.1 Polymixia japonica
TTTTAACTTCATAATAACTCAATAATAACAAGCGAATGGTTGGAACAACCACATATGTTCGCCATCTGAACACAGACATCGTCATAACAATCTATCTGGCTGATAAATCCCTCACATTGATCAATGGCTGGGGGGGGGGGGGGGGGTCCGGCTCCTGGCCCATTGGGTTTCTGACAATGTGGCCCTCTGAACAATGTAGTTGAATAGCCCTGGGGTAGAGCATGATACTGATACTGCCAGGGTTAAGGTTCATTATGTTTTTAAATTATATTTTATCCCGTGAAAAAGAAGAATGAAATGTTTCATTATTTAAATGTATATAAATTGTGTATTTAAACTGTATAAAAATATATGAGGATTTGGTTCAGTTAAATTTGCACTTACTAGGCTAGCAAAATGAAGTCCTTTCACTAGCAAAACGATTAAACTTTTACATATCTGTCTTTTTACTCTACAAACATACATCCCTATATCTTACTGTAAGATATATTAAACAATGAATTTAAGGTAATTACTTGTTCCTGAAATGGATACATTTTTTCATTCATAAGAACGTCTTACCATATTGAGGCAGGACTGAGATTGTCTGCTCTATAGGAAGGAATATACTAGTATTATCTATTTATTTATAATGATCCCATGGGTTGAAATTTGCAGTTTACAGCCATTAAGTCACATCTGAGAGCGTTCTATTGTCTTTACTGTGTATTCATTCATGCATTAATTAAGTGATTCATTCATTCATTCATTCATATCGTTTATTTAAGTCTCAGAATGTGTGTGTGTGTGTGTGTCTGTTGAGCGTAGATAGTGCATGCGTGTGAATGGGGACATGGCCTTTATTTGCCGTGTTAACTGACTGACTCTACCTCTGCTCCCTATTGATTGTGTGACAAGCAGGCTGTGACATGAGCAAGGGTTTCTCTTTGTTTCATTTAATTGCTTGGATTCTTAACCTGCTGGATTCCAATCACATCTAATGACAATTGAAATCGTTGTTAACTGGAAATTCTACAAATGGCAACATTCCGTGAAATTATTATGCAATTATTATTTTATTGATTTAATTTTGGTTGGCAGACAGTGTAACCATCTATCAAAGTCTTATTATGTTTATTATTAGTTTTATTATGTTGTCTTATTATGCACATTTAGAAAAATCTACAGCTGTGAACTGGAAGTTCCTAATATCAGTGGCGTCATTTCAGCAACAGCCAAAGTATGTCAAGGTGTCCTGGGATGGGGGTGTCAAATCAGTTGTGCAATAGTCAATTTTGGTGAGTTCTTAAAGGAGATATCCTGAAATAGGATGGCCAGCAAGAATGTGAAATACATGCAGTCTGATTGTAAATTGTGACAAGACAAAACTTTGCAATTTTTTTGGACCAGGGTACCTACACAAAGACAATAGCTAGTGCAAAAATGCACCAATAGCCAGAGAGATCAGGAGCAAATAAAGTGTCCAGCTTATTAAAGTCGAGTGCAAACGATCGTAACACACTGTCAGGTCAAAGGTCACCTGTAATATGTTACAATGTGTTATAATAACAAATGTAATATGTTAGCTGATGAACATATCTCACTGGTTTTAGTTTTTTCAATTTGACAGTTAGTTTCACTGTCTTTTAAACCATATGTTTGTATGGAATAAATATAGGTCCCTAATGTAGGCTATCATGCATTAACATCTTGATACTGCAGAAGTACATGTCAACCGTGTCAGTCAAACTATGACAAATACCTAACTTTAGTTGCAGTACAAGAGCGCTAGCTTACTGGAAACAGTTGCTGTCTCGATGTGGTGACTGCTGCTGTCAAAGAACAATAAACACTATCTTTGATGCTTTGCTGAGAGCGGAGGACTCGCCATCGCTAAAACAATGACATTAGGCTAGCGATTGTTCTGTGTGAGACGGAGCCGGGAGGATTTTTTGAGTTACCTTTGTGGAGCGGATGAAATGACATGAAACGACAGAAAGTATTTCAGATTGATTTCAAACTTCAAATTTGAAAGTCAAGGTGTGGTGAGGGCCATACCCTGCCATACCAAAACACCCCTGACTAATATAAAGTACTTCATACCGGGAAAGTCCTCATATAGCAACTGTAATCTGTTTTGAGAGGACTGTGTTGCAGAGTGTAAAATGACCGCAATCTGCCCCTGTTATTGCACAGCAGAGAAGGTCAGCAGAGAGCATGGTCTTGGTTAGTCACGTCTGGCCTGCCAGGGCATGGAAATAACACCTAGTCTCTCTAATATAAATCTCCAGCGCACAGATTACAGCCCAGACAGTGATCCACTGCAACTTCCTCCCTCACGCCACAGGACCTCTTAAGCACTCTTGGCTTCATATTGCAACTACACAAATGTCCAGAAATGCATCACCGTTGGCCTTTAATGGATGCCATTCAACACTTTGTCTTCCATTATCCCCGTCTAATCTAAGCCTAAGGTGAAAGCTTTCAACGTTTTGTAGGTTGACAACTGCTTATTTTACATTTGTTGTTGGATCACGGGCAGTTTGGGGAGATTTGTGACCTCTTATGCTGTCACTCACTAATTGGTGTTGCTAATTAAATTGAGAATATCTGCCACGGCTGTTTCTTTTTGATCAGCATTAAGCTATTTTAAATTTAAATGACCCAAATGGAATGGATACAACTGACTCGCGTCGGTTGACGCTCCTAATTTGACGCTTCTATGGAACGCGGTAGGAGGGAGACCAAAACGCCGCGGGACTGCCGCACACTTTCAGCGGCATTTCACCAGACCAATGGGAAACATTTCTATATTAAAAAAATGTTGCACGGCCTGTTCAGTATGCTTCTTATCTTCGGAGACAACGTGCGAGTGTCATCACGCGTGTTTTTTTGTACACGCGTGTTTTAGTTTTTCACATGTGAGAATATTCCCGCATGTGATTCAACATTGTCCGCATGTAAACCACCTGTGAATGTTCCCTCGTGATTTTGGACACGTGTGTTTTACATGTCGGTTTTTCACTTGTGATTCAATTAATGTGTGGAAAACCACATGTGAATATTATATACATGTGAAGAGGGACAATTCACATGTGACTTTGACACACATTATATTTTCACATGTGTACATTTTATTTAACATGTGAGTAAAGCAAATCACGTGTGAAAGTGCAGGTTTCACATGTGAAATGGTAGATTTCACATGTGATTTTTCGTAAGGGGAACCGAGTTCACAGCAGGTATGAGGTGCTGGGTCTTCCACTTCCCCCGGACTTCAGGATTGAAAAAGATTTTCATAAAATTAAACAACACATAATTTCAGTCTAATGATATTCATTCATTCATAGCTTTGTGTCTGAATTAAATAAAAGGTTTTAATGCAATTGGTGATATGAAAAGCTTTATTCCCTTTTCACCCCAATCGAATGACCCAGTATCCAGTGAGGCAGCCATTCATATTTCATATGAAATAATCAATTTGATCAAAACCTATTTTAATTCCTTGGCACAAAAGCCTTTTTGCAGATGGACCATCTGCATTAATGTCAAATGTAAATTCTATGTATTAATGAATAGGATTTCCTCATTTATAAACCTCAAGACCAAACTCAATGACGTGAAGTTAACATGAATAACTCGAGCACGATAACAAATCCATCATTTCTTATACGAAACGGGACTTACATAACCAGAATTTCATCCACGACTTTCTATTTCCCGCGATTCTCGTTTCATCCTTCCCCCTTTATGTTCATAAGGGTCTGGCTCCGTGTGCCCACGCAACACACACACACACACACGCGCGCTCAATATCGCTGTTCAAACTAGAACCGGAGGACTTACTCTGCTTAACCGTGGGACGGGTGCAGACGAGGGAACTTTCAGGATTGCAAACAAGAGCCCACACGGTACCGACCGCAATCCCCTTCAAACAGCACGGAGACCAAAAAAAGACATGAAATCTCGCCCGGTCTAGCAGGATCAGTCATAAGAACGAGGAGTGACAATGTGCCACACAAGTATTCATCATTAAAATCCAGCTGAGGCCTTGCAGACAAAGAGCCAGACTACTACAGGCTGTCCATTATCATTGTTTTTGGCTCCTTTCACACATCTTCAGGCAAAAAAATATGTTTGCAGGGTCAATCACCTGCCACCTACTCAGTCTGTGTAATTGGAAATGACAACTGTTACATATTGGATTCCCAACAGAGAAATTGGTCAGCGGTGTTGCATTTTCATAAATAGTTATTGCATCAACGGGGATCGTTGGCGCTTTAAGGCCTTGAAAACAGCAGCTGTGATGGAGAATTAACATGCGCTACTGTTTCATCCCAAACAGCAACATCGGCTTCATGTTTTTACCATCAGATCACGTGTTTGCGATTCTACTGTTGCACCCATTGTAGGTCAATCTGCGCGAGAACATCAGCTAAAATGTCTAAAATGTAAATATATAATGGTTAAACGTACGCGAAAGTTGCAGAAGGTGTCGCGTTTTACGGCATAACGGCGTCGTCTTCGTCAAAGAACGCCACGCAACCTCAGGGAGAGGTTAATCGAAATCTCAATAAATGGTTCTGAGCGAATAAATTCGACACATTTACTTAAGCTCCGAGTCGTGCGAGTTCAGCTTTTAGAATAATGAAAGCTAATCACAAAGATTGCGTGTGTCCTTCACTCTCCCCTCTCAAATAACATTAGCCGCCCCGCCCCAAAATGAACAGCGTTTCAATTTGTTTCAATTAGTGTTGCAGTGCCATTAACCAAGGCAATGAGGAGCACTCCCACCAATTGCGGTCCATATGTACTGTACGCTTTAGAATGAAAACACTCTTCTTTATTAATAAAGATAATGAAATTGAATTTATTTGCTGAGTTCTCTGTGGGAATTGATACATAAATAAAAGAGCGGAGGCAGAAAGGATGATAACGCTCATTGTTTACAGAAATGATGACATGTTCAAAACTAGTTTTTTCATTTTTTTTTTTTTTTCTTTTTTCTTTTTTTTTTAATGCGTTTTTTTCAATTCCCAAATGCTTTGCTTTTGCTCAACAGCTTCGGCGGAGCAGAAGGTACGGTATGAGTCGCTTTAGCGTGCGCGGATTAAAACCGTGTCGATCGTTTGGCGTGCTCTAAGTAAACAGGTTCAGACACGTTAAAAACATCAGTGTTTTGTAGGGTTGGACCGTCTCGCGGCTTTGCTGTGTGTGCCGTCACAGAAGTAAAAGCCACGTACTCTAGGCTGCAGGGTAAGTAACTAATGTACTGCGCAGTACCACGGTAGACTAAATATCCCTTAGAAGTCGACGCAAAGGACGAGTTGTCGTGGCAACATCGTCACGGAATTGAATACATTCTATCATATCAGCGACGAAGAGCCGGAGCATCAGTTTACTAATCCCTAATGGATGGCAAAACCCTGACACATATTATCACTTGCTACCAAAACTCCCAGACCTGATTATATCAACTAAATTTCCGGGGACATTTGGAGCAATAACAGATGATAAGATATTATTAGGCTAATGTCATCAGTTATGACTGTAGATATGAGACACCAAACTGGCCTGCGTTGACATGCACGCACACGCATGCACACACACACTCACACACACACACGCGCGCGCGCACACGTCCTGAATGCTCCCCTGCGCTTTTTCTTTTTCTGTATCTATGGCTGTCAAATAGCAATTTCTACTTTGAGGGTTTCTACTTTCAACATTATAATGATTAAAATGATTAAAAATCAAATTTAGGCGCTGTGATGTTACAGTATGAAAAGTGCCATTGCTTGCCATATCCAACTGACAGGTCTGATAGGCAGAGCTGAAATAAGGTATCAAAATATCCTCATTTCAAGATTCCTATGTTTACTGAGCGTCTTCAATGAGAGACTTAGGACAGCGTTGTCTGTTTCACCCTTTCCCTGCACCTGTTACGCACGGTGGAAAGATTGCTTTTATGACATATCTTCTAGATATCTTCATGGGATTATGACACCGGCATGGCGGCCATTATGAAGATTATAACAACGTAATAAAGCAAGAGTTACAGAATCAAACAAGCTTCTGTTAATACTCTCAGTTTTGGCTGTGATCAATGTGATCACTGCCTTCATGTTATGCTATGATATTGCTATTCAAATAGGTTTTGGAAACAATATCAGATAGGCCACAGCTAACGCGAAACGCAGAGGAACGTTTCTACATCCTGTGTGTTGTGGAAACAGATGACACAAGATTAGCGTGACATCCAGCAAGGACAGAACACCAGGTGCCCGGGCGTGATTGAGACTTCTGCAAAAGCATCGCCGTGTTCACACACATTTTCCACTTCCACACAGGTTTTAGATTACAATCCAGTTGGAATGTAAAACCCACGGCACGGAGGCATTACTGCCGTTATTAAAGCGTTCATTTACCGTAATATCACCGTGAGATTAATATGAGCATCGATAAAATAACAGGCTCAAGGTCACAGCCACCTGTGCAGATGAGTCCGTGCATATCCAGTCCATCCGATCCAAGTGTGTAAGCCAGTGTTAACACTAGAACCGGCATGCTTATTACGCCGGTTTCACAGATCCAAAGCGCGTGTTGAAAAGGCACTTGCCACTCTAGTGATTCAGTCTAATCTACCTTGACACTGTTTGTTTTTTGGTCTAAATAATATTTAGTTGCTCATTTTCTCTTATGGAATCACATCAAATTCCATGTGAACATGAGCTGCTCTGAAGCTTGCCTTACTCCAGACTAAAACAATCAAATACCCTGTTAAATGGTAAACTGGATATAAACATTTCCATGATTATTCTTTTACGGATAGCCTATGTTGCACTCACAAGTCAGAGCTCAATAGGAGGTTTATTCCTGAAAAGAATAAGTAATTACTAAAGTCAGTCGACTGTGGTACAGATACAGCTAGTTTCATTTAGGTGTTACTCCCAACTGACGACATTAAAAACAATAACACAATGAATTTGTGTTTCTTCATGATACAAAGAAAATAATAGCAATAATGATAATAATTCAAATATTATTCGACGTAAATAAAATGCAGTTCCACTGGACTCTTTTTATGGTGATTCAAATTCAAATGAGATTTTCCCATTCAACTCTCGCTAATAACACACATAGCAGATAGAAGCGCTGATTCCATTAAACCTATTTACAACTGACTTCATGGGATTTCCCCCATCGCCATGACAATGGCAACGCTAAGCCAAAACAGCTAATCTGGCTATCCCCCAAGTTAGCATGTATCCCCGGTGACTTCTTCCCAACAACAGCAAAACAACACACAATAAGAGTGCCCCAGTTTGAGTCCTAAAACCCGGAAGTGTGTTAGCATTTTCGAGCCATGCATGGTTACTCCGATTTGAACGGGGTTTTGGTTAGATCCATGAAATGAGGTAATACACGCTTAAAGCTGCTACGTGCAGTATTCTGTCTCTACTGATAGCGAAGGGGAATTACAACAACAAGCCGCTACAGTTCAAAACAAGCTGGACTTGCAGCACCTCTCCATCATTCCTCTCCCATCCATCAAAAATCCTCACACACTACAGTTGCAGGGAATATCAACACACTGGCCGACCTGCAGTGGCAGGCATTTGTTGTCAATATCATATATCACTGAACCTTGCACAGCACCGTCTTTCTATGTTATTTTAAGATAAAATAACATCAATTTCACACATAGCAACTTTAATACTTTATAGCCGCTCAAAGGAATCTGAAATATATTCTATATTACAATATAATATAGCACTTTGCCTGCCTAATGTTCCAGCCTTTACTATAGTTTACCTTTAACTGTCTGTGCTGAGGCTGCAGTGCACTACCTGACTATTCTTTACATTAATTTAATATAACTAATTTATGCTAATTGTCATGTTGTTGCCAGCGTAATGAATTTGAAATCAGGTTATCAATGCCGGAGCATGGAGTTCACAAGAATATAAGAAGCTTTGCCTTGCTAAGCTGCTGTCTTCTATGCAAGCTGTCAGTCAAAGAGGATATTAGCAGAGCACGGGTAGTCCTCGTTAATCAATTTGTTGTCGTGAGAAACACAACTGGAACATAAATAAACATTTCATGTTTAAAGGTTTGAATACGTATTCAACGATTTATTGAATGTTTTTACCTAAGTTGGAAGAGTCTATTCAAAGAGATTAATTGACAGTGGGTGGCCAATAAATTGCAAAACACTGGCTGTGAGAGGGCTCCTTGAAGCATGTAAACAAGCATACAATGAGTTATTTTCTAAAGAGAGTGTTGTGATTGCTGATTAATTAGCTTCAGGTTTTCTTGTGTGCTCACAGAGGCCATACGACAGGCTGTAAGAGAAGTCAAAATCTTTCTTGCTTAACCTTTAAATACCAACAAAAATAAAGAAAATGTTTGGTAGGGTGTCTATGGTGCAGTGGTCCAGAATATTTCATGTACATAAAGCTACCAACCACTTAATCACAGAAGAAAATGAAAGGTGTCTCCTGATTGGGGGAAGGGGAACCATGTGACAGTACATGATTATCAAGTGTGGAAGGAGGAAATTTGTCTTAACCCTGAGGATAACCTCCATTATGTACGTGGTCTGAGATTAATTATCAGATTGGTATTGGAAATTATCAATTTACTGCATGAATCTCTTGAAAAAGAGGACGTGCAGATGGAAAATATATCCATCCAAGCTTCCTCATCACAGTGACCAACGTTTATTGAAACATACCTTTCACATCCATATACCGCTCCACAACAAAATGGCCATTTAGAAACTTTGATGCATCTACGATTAGCCTTGCGAGCCGGATGCCTTTGAGAGTTGGTCGTATCATTAGAGATATCTGACCTACAGACAGGAAGCTGGGCACAAGGCGGGCCTCACGAAAACCAATTTGGTCCTGTTTCGAGGTTGATCTCTGGGTTCTCTGAACTACCAGGTTTGTTACAAAGACATTATTTGAGTGGGTATAGGAGATCTAGCTACTGCTAGCCTTTGCCTCGAATTTTAATGTGGCACCACCAATTGATTCAAAAGACTGCACTGAGTGACAGTTGTCATGGGGTTGATGATGTATATCGAAGTGAAACAGGCCAACGTAACATACACAAAAGGGTCTTGTGTGATTTTAGATGAGCCTGCGTTCATGTGCGTCTCTGCCTACCGAAGCCATCAAAACAACACAGAACGCCAGCGCTAAAACGTGGTCTGTGTAGGCGGAGGTGCGAGAGTAGTTTTTGAGACCGAAATTGCACCGGGGCACGTGATTTTTATCGGCACGCCCTCTACTGTGCCCCCCCCCCGCGTCCGTTTCGGCGCAGGCGATGTCAAGGTCAACCGGTGTGAGCCGCAAAATGACGACACGGGTGCAAATCCACTTGTGCTCGTCGAAGTTGTCCGGCTCAAGGTCACTATGCCAGACCGCAACACAAAACAAGGCCCAATGAGTCAAGCACTCAATCTGTCAATCTGAGGTTTACCACAAACTTCTTATTTGGAAGTTGTCCTGAAGAAGCAAAACATGAAAAGAGTTGCAATTGAGAAAAAATATGCTATTCTTTCCCCGAGACAGTACACTTCTTAAATAACAAGTGTTTTTTTCTCTTCGCTGAGGGTGTCTTGGAAGTTGTTGTGTACTGCGAGTTAAGCGAGTGGCAACATTTCTGTATTCTCTGTGAATCTAAGACAGTTGATTATTGCTCATTGATCATATAGGCCGAACCACAAATGAAAACTTCAACCGAACAATCGGTATTCCTCCTTTTAAGCATTAGATAACTTGTTGCCAGGGGTGGAATGTAACAAACTATAAGTACTTTGTTACTATGCTTAAGTACTATTTTGAGGGATTTGTACTTTACTCGAGTATTAAGTTTGTATACTTATACTCTCACTCAGTTACATTTCTGAGAAAAAAAGACCGTCAAAGTACTCGTTACAGATCTCGCAGGTCGAATCGATCAATCAATCAAATAGCCAATCGATCCCTAACCTTGATGAACCCGCCCACAACCATGCTGATTGGTCCTTGCACAAGGACTGTCCACCAGACCTTTATCTTTTAACCTCCCTGCACTAGACACCCTGAGAGCAGTTGTTCATCGATGCAGAAGATGGTGGCACAGGCAGATAACGAAACTTCCCGTCAATTCACAACCGCGAGATGAACACCGGCGGCTCTATCTCCGTGAAATGAGAGTCAACGCCGATTCATACAGAACGAATGTCATCTGTTCCTTCATTTTAGCATTTTCTAGTTCTAGCACTAAAACACGGTTTACTTTTTACTACTTAAGTATATTAAATAGCAGATACTTTTTGACTTTGACTCAAGTGTATTTTTAACCGGATACTCTGACTTATGAAGGAAGATTTTGACACAGTACCCAAACTTCTGGGTACTTTTTCCACCCCTGCTTGTTGCTGATAGCGGTTTGTTTTTTTTTCCATGTGAGGAGTCATCCTATGTAAATAATTCCATTTGCACTTCATTTTGAAACTGTAGTTTTGGCTCATGCTCACCAATCCTCTCTCGGAGGAGATGACCTTTTGGTGTATGTAAAGCCATCCATCTGTAGAGCGCTGCTTTGACACGTGGGTAGAATGCTAATGTGTTGATGCCGTCATGCAGAACCTCTTATAATAAAACCGAACCACAACTCAGGAGCATTATAGCGGTGATTCAAGGATCTCTTGTCTGACTTATTTGAAGTCAAGCTTCACTCGAGGGCTACGATAGCCCTACCGCCGCCGCGACGCTCCTTCGCCCCGCTATAGGAACGAGACCGCCAAATATTACGTCGGCGGCCGAGAAAAAAACGTCGAACGCACATTTTGTTTCACTTTGCGGACGCGTACGGCATCGACCGCGCCGCTCCGAATCGTTTGATACGACGCTATCGTTCACGCCGAGTCGAGTCCTCTGCGTCTTATAAAAACGGTTCTTAATAAGGACACAGCAGGTGCCATTATTGCTCAGTCTGATGGATGAGCTGTTTGCTAGAATGTGAAAGTGCCCCGGCCTCCTCCTTTGGTTCAAGAAAGCACAATCCCTTGAGGGGTGACATGCTGTGATTGAAGTATTTACGACAAGACCGAAGATGTGATGGCCCCGAGAATGTGGGCGACAGTGACGCATGACTGAACAGATTACTGCGTACAGACTGTAGAGAGGCCCTTTGAATCGCGATGCCTCACTTTATTGTGTTGAGGTTAAAAGGCGCACCTCTCGGGGAGATGGCATTACTCTACCCCCTGCTCTTTTTGATATAGCCATCCACAGAACAAAGAGCGTGTCGGCGAAGCCAAGGGAGTCCCAACCGACAGTTTGGGAGAGCTAACGAGGAGAGGTTCTGAACATGCCGGTGATCGCTCTTACTGGAAAAGAGAATAGGATCGTGGGACCGCATCATCTGTAGCGAAGCGCCGTAGAAGATCCATAGTGAAACTCGAGATTTTCTCAATGCAACACAGTTCAACTTTTACTCATTTTTTAAATTTTTTTTATTAATTTGACTCGTTCAATAAAGAACGGAAACGATTTGAGGGAAATTATTTTCTCAACTTCTGCACGCTGTCGGACTTTGATACCCTCTCACTCTTTGACTAACTTGAGCTGAGTTTTCCTTTTGAAGCGCCGCAGTGGAAACGCGCCGTGACTGACCAAGACTGATAAGAAGACAGTTTACTCACTTCTGGATGTCTCTCGGTGCGTGTTAGAAAGTGTTTGAGTCATAGTGCTCATGGTTATTTCGCAGAACCACCGAGAGGTCACTCAGTGAATATTATCAGTGGAGAGGAGTGCTCTCTCCTAGACTGTTTTAATGCAGTAGAGGCTACAGAGCTTTTAGCAAATGCCTTTGCCTTCTTGAATTAATTTGAACAGTTTTGTGGTCGTCTTGGTGAAAGTTGGAAAATATAATCGTCTTAGTTACTCCAGCTTAAGAGTTACGTCGTTATAATATTTTCCTGAAGAAAAATGTTAATATAACTGAAAAAATAATATAATAATATAACTGAAAACGTATTGGTCCCAGATCAGCACTCCTGTTGTAAAATTTCATTCTTGAATGAATAAAGACATGCATATACATTCTGTACAAATTGTACATATATGCATACATACGAACACATATAAATCATATAAATACAAACCAACGGTAAAACACACACACACGTAGGCTACATTCACACAAAGTAGGAATTGTTTGCAAAATTATATTGTCTGATGATAAGATCGATGCACAGTCTATTCTCTTTAATAGACATATTACGTGACAAGAGACTAAATGCTCTCTGACGTTACATTAGTTTCATCATTATAATGACGCCATTATTCAAAAAAAGGGAGGGGGTCATTACTGACTGACTTGACTGCCCTGTCTATTAGGGACATGACAAATGGAACCAGCTTCCTCGTTTCTACATCTCAATGTCTCATCTGTCTGTGGGAACCTTTTCGCTTGGTCTCCTGTGTCGTGACGAGCTGAACACTAACATTCTGTAAAAGCATGCCTCCCTTTTAAAAAAAAAAAAAAAAAAAAAAAAAATAGTGCCATCCTTTCTTTACGAACACAAGTGCACCTCTTATGCTGGTGGCACAGCTGCCGGCACACATCCCTCTATACCATTTCAAGGGGAGGTGATACAGAACTATATACATATCAATCTCTGCAGGATATAAATCCCGCTGTCGCCGTCAGCTGCTGCTATCATTTATGTCCTGTGAAATGAAATGGTTACCTGACTAGAGCATCACCCCTTACACTGATTTTTACACACTGTTGTGCAGCTGGGAAGT
>OMKK01085237.1:0-11744 GCA_900302305.1 Polymixia japonica
AGCGGTGTGTAGTCAACAGTATGATGTCAGCTAGCGGTGCATAGTTAGTCAACAGTATGATGTCAGCTAGCGGTGTGTAGTCAACAGTATGATGTCAGCTAGCGGTGCATAGTTAGTCAACAGTATGATGTCAGCTAGCAGTGTGTAGTCAACAGTATGATGTCAGCTAGCAGTGCATAGTAGTCAACAGTATGATGTCAGCTAGCGGTGTGTAGTCAACAGTATGATGTCAGCTAGCAGTGTGTAGTCAACAGTATGATGTCAGCTAGCAGTGTGTAGTCAACAGTATGATGTCAGCTAGCAATGTGTAGTCAACAGTATGATGTCAGCTAGCGGTGCGTAATGAACAGTATGATGTCAGCTAGCGGTGTGTAGTCAACAGTATGATGTCAGCTAGCGGATGTGTAGTCAACAGTATGATGTCAGCTAGCGGTGTGTAGTCAACAGTATGATGTCAGCTAGCGGTGCATAGTTAGTCAACAGTATGATGTCAGCTAGCGGTGCATAGTTAGTCAACAGTATGATGTCAGCTAGCGGTGCATAGTTAGTCAACAGTATGATGTCAGCTAGCTGTACATAGTTAGCAGTGTGGCGTCAGCTAGCGGTGTGTCGTTAGCCAGCAGTGTGGTGGCACTAGCTACGTAGTACTTACATTGTCCCCATAGCAAGCCCTCCATCTGTATGCTGCGGACACACTCTTCCAGCTTAACCATGTCCGTCTCATCGTCCCATGGCTTCACGTCTAACAAAATGGATGACTTGGCTATCAGGGCAGGCTCTGGAGCCAGAGGAGAGAAGGAGACAGGAGGATGGCGGGAGTGATGAGATGAGCCAGCGACGACTTTCAGCGCCAACAGTCCATCACATGACCAGCAAGTTGCTGGCCAATCAGAACACTTGGGTTGCAAAATGGGCTTAACAGTCATCAGTTCTCCTTTAAACAGACTGTTGGTGCATGTGGACTTTTTACATTATTATCAGAGAAGCAGTTTATCATGGGCCTCATATCCGTCCAGACAGTTTGCTTTCGAGCAACTCCAATCAAAACCAAATATGAGATCACAAACTAAGTGTAGTTATGTAATCCACGACAGAGCTGTGTGCGTCTACAGCGTTTTTGCTTGCCGCGGCATAAAGCATTAAAAGATCATCGATTTCAGAATGAAAAGTACTTCATTATCAACATTTTAATCCTTTTAATTAATGCGTGCATTCAGGAAGCCTTAGTCCACTATGGTTACACCAGACCTTATTTCAATGTTTTTCCACCTGAAAGTAGTCTCCACAACAACGCTACATAAGCAAGTTCTATTCTTCGATGTGTAGATGCACAAATCAGTAGGACCTACTGATAAAACGTTATCCGCTGGTCATTTCAAAATACTACCTACAGGTTACCACAAAATGTAAATGCATAAAAGACTTTGAGGGAGAAAACTGTCCATCATGGTGAATGTTAGGTCTATTCTTCAGAGTTATCCTTTAACTCAGATCACAACCACAGAGCGCTGGATCAGCACCGTATAGAGCTCACAGCCAAATACATGAAACATGTCAGGGAGATTATGTATATATGGAGAGTATCATTATGTATATATGGAGAGTGTATCATTATGTATATATGGAGAGTGTATCATTATGTATATATGGAGAGTGTATCATTATGTATATATGGAGAGTGTATCATTATGTATATATGGAGAGTGTATCATTATGTATATATGGAGAGTGTATCATTATGTATATATGGAGTGTATCAATATGTATATATGGAGAGTGTATCATTATGTATATAGGGAGAGTGTATCATTATGTATATAGGGAGAGTGTATCATTATGTATATATGGGGAGTGTATCATTATGTATATAGGGAGAGTGTACCATTATGTATATAGGGAGAGTATCATTATGTATATAGGGAGAGTATCATTATGTATATAGGGAGAGTGTATCATTATGTATATAGGGAGAGTGCATCATTATGTATATATGGAGAGTGTATCATTATGTATATAGGGAGAGTGTATCATTATGTATATAGGGAGAGTGTATCATTATGTATATAGGGGGAGAGTATCATTATGTATATAGGGAGAGTGTATCATTATGTATATAGGGAGAGTATCATTATGTATATAGGGAGTGCATCATGAGTGCATCAGAGAGACCAATTGTTCTTACTCTTTGCCTTCTTGGCGTTGTATTCTGCCAGGCGCTGCTCCTTCAATCTGGCTGCCTCTGCACTCTCCTGAGGAAGAGGAAGAGGGAGTCATACAGCAGGAAGCCCTTCCCATGGTTCTGATTACTGGCAGACTGAACGCAGAACTACTGGGTTCCAGTAAAATTAACTAAATAGTAGTTTATATTTCGCCTTTATCTACCAACCTCACAGGAAACAAATCCAACTGTTATGCATTAGATTAAGGATTTCTTTGTAAAAGATTACAGCCATCGCCAGCATTTAACCCATCTGGATCAGTATTCAGAATAGCTGTCCCATTATCAGATTACCACACTAGAGTCAGATATAATCTCTAGGAGCAGTCAGATCATATAGAGATCCATCACAACTTCAGACGAAAGATGGTGAGTTAGATCATCACAGCTCTGTTAATACCCAGGTACTACATTCTTACAGAGTGTAAGGACAGTCTAGGAGACCCTCTACTTTAAATGAACCGTTTCCAAGCTGATGAAGGTCAGTCACCTCCTCATCATCAGAGCCAAACAGATCGATGTCATCATCGTCATCACCGGGGGCGGAGCTAGCAGTGCTGTCGGCCACACTCACTGGACCATACTGACCGAGAGGCTTCTTCACTCCTGGTAGACTGAGGAAGAGGAGGAGGAGGAAGTGACAATGAAAGGAGAGGAGACATTAGAGCAGGTAGAACCTCCTGAACCAGCAGATTCTGATGTCTCCAGTCAGGTCCTCAGTTACTAGAGTTATCCATCACAAAGTCAGTCGAAAGATGGTGATTAGATCATCATGTTACCAAGACTGGCCACGCGCACACACACATGCATGCACACAAACACACACACCTGCTCCTCTCCTTTTGGTATGACTTGATGTGATTGTACCAGCGCAGGGCATGGCACAGCTCTGCTGACGGGGTGCTGGAGATGGCCTCAAACACAGCCACATCAGCCTGGGATGCCACAAACCTGGAGAGAAATATAGAAACATATCAGACACTTCAGGTTCTTCACCCAACCCTGACCTCTACCACGACACTGAAACTCTCACATCTTAGCCCATTACATCATTATATACTCATTTGAGGGGCTGCATTACATTAAAAATTAATTATAATCATCAATCTGCATTTTGTTATTACAGATCAATGACACATGATCATGTAACATGCACTCCTTTTATTTTATGTTACTTGCTTTAAATTCACGTAATTTTTAAATTTAACGTGCAATATCTGTCTGCAGCTGATTTACCTCAAATGCACAGAATCTTACAAATCTTCTGCAGATAATCCAGACAGATCCTCCTGCGACTGACTAATGCGGCTAATGGGGTTAGCTAGCATTAGCCTAGCACCAGGAATAACACTATACTAATGGTGTTAGCTAGCACAGCATTAGTAATAACATACACGCAATGCTAATGGTGTTAGCGAGCGTTAGCCTAGCACCGCCAGGGTTCAGGCGGTCTAGGCCTCTCACACTAACCGGGGACAGACTCTTAACCCGGGATAGACTCTCAACCCGAGATAGACTCTTAATAGTAGATTTCATGTTTCAAATGTTTAATAAATGTGTTATTAGTATATAGTCGAGCTTCTATCCCCAGACCTGCTGCAGGCTGCATATAAGGAAACCCTGCACACCAACCCGGGATAGACTTAACCCGGGATAGACTCTTAACCTGGGATAGACTCTTAACCCGGGATAAATAAATTAACTGACCCCTCGATGTAGCTCTTGTCGGCCAGGAACTCGTTGAGGACCTTGAGGCCTGAAGGAGTCTTCAAGTCACCGAAACCCATCGCTACAAACACAGAAGACCACGTGTAAACTCGGAGGAGCAGCGAAGGAGCGACGGAAGGAGCGAGGAGGCTTTTATACCGGAGAAGAAGACTGACTCCGCCTGACGCTTCTTCTTCTTCAGTTTCCGGTGTAGTAGCGCCGTGGTGCTGCCCCCTGAAGATCTAAAATATCTTTTAATAAATATATTTTATAGATTAACTTTAATCTAATGATACCTTTAGAAAACAATTGTAACAGCTAAAAACAGAAAAATAGATAAAAAATAACGAGCACGTTATTGTGTATAAATAGTACGACAATAAAATAAGAACAAATAAAACAACAATAGAATATAAAAGTAAAAATATCTAGTACAAAGATCTTTGAAGAAATAAAAGAATGTACAGAAATATATGAAATTCACAGCATTTTAATGTGGATTAGGGTTAGGGTTACTCACTTCAAGAATATACCATTTATACATTTACACGGTGTCCAGCACATCAGGACCACTGGATCCCTCCATGACAGACTGAGCAGGCAAATCCCAGGGAAAGATTTTTAGAATAGACAGCCAAGAAACCAATAAGTATGTGTGTACCTCACACAACATAATCACATCCTCTCAAACTATTTTTTTTATCTCTCTCTCACACTATCAGTCTGTATCACTCTCTCACACTATCACAACCTGTACCACTCTCTCACACTATTACAACCTGTATCACTCTCTCACACTATTACAACCTGTATTACTCTCTCACACTATTACAACCTGTATACTCTCTCACACTATTACAACCTGTATCACTCTCACACTATTACAACCTGTATTACTCTCTCACACTATTACAACCTGTATCACTCTCTCACACTATTACAACCTGTATTACTCTCTCACACTATTACAACCTGTATTACTCTCTCACACTATTACAACCTGTATCACTCTCTCACACTATTACAACCTGTATCACTCTCTCACACTATTACAACCTGTATTACTCTCTCACACTATTACAACCTGTATCACTCTCTCACACTATTACAACCTGTATTACTCTCTCACACTATTACAACCTGTATCACTCTCTCACACTATCGCATCAGGACACATTAGCGTTTACACTACAAAAGATATGTGGTCAAATGTGTCCCAGACCACCTCGGCAAGTGGTTTGAGTGATCGGATCACAATGCGTCTTGGTGGTCGTTTACACTTGTATTTAGCGCTGTCCACTTGTGATCCGATCACCCAAGACACATTTTAAAACCAAGTGTAAACAGGCTCTGTCTGTCTGCCTGCCTGTCTGGTCACAGTTATTTGACCCCTAACCCTAGGTTGGTCCACATCTGTACTGTTGCTTGGTTCAAAGTACCCACATCACTGCTCTTTGCTTCCATTCGGCAAACTTTTTTTTTTTTTAACAAGCGGAGTGGGACGTTAAATGATTGTGATGTGTGTGTGAGCCACAGAACTACAGAACTATATGAATATCACATGACTGAAACAGGAAGTGTGTCTGAAAGCCTCAGAGAAGAACCTTCCACAGAAGAATGCAGTCAGACCTGTCGCTGAGTCACATGATCTCCTCTGATTGGCTGTGGCAGCATGCCCTGGGGCCACACCCTCATGTTAGTTGAACGTGTGAGTGACAACACCCGAGTGAGATAGTTTCTGTTGTCAGTTTAAACAACCTGATGGGACGCACTGGTTACTTACAGGAGCCTCTGTAGGAGCCTGCTGTCAACTCTTCCTGTCTGTCTGTCTGTCTGTCTGTCTGTCTGTCTGAAGAGAGAAGAGGAGAGCAGAGTTACAGTGAGGAGTTGTTCAGGGATGGTGGATATGAAGGATTGAGTAGACAGACCTGCAACACGAGGAGAGGAGCCAAGTGGAGCAGAGGAGGCTTTTCTGGCCTAAAACAGAGAGGAGGTACTCCACAGTAGAGGGAGCAGAGAGGAAAAGGAGAGCAACAGGAGAAGAAGAGGAGGAGTCATGGGCCAGATTCTGTCCAGGAACACAATCCATCACCCTCCACAGGTGAGTGTTGCACATGGACCCCCCACCCCACCTTCCACCAGAGAAGGCCTGTGTGCTCTGAGCACCATGAAATACTGCATTACTTTTACATTTTGTCATTTAGAGTAGCAGACATGTTTCAACCATTGTACTGGTGTGTGTATGTGTGATTCCTCTCTCCCAGGTGATTCTGATGGGTTTGGATTCAGCTGGGAAGTCGACGTTACTGGCCCGACTGCTGACTGGTCAGGTATGTCTCTCAACTAACTAAATAACCCTAACCTCTATCTAGCTAATTTCTAACTAACTAACCTATATCTAACTAACCTCTAACTAACTAACCTCTATCTAACTAACCCTAGCCTCTAACTAACTAATGCTAATCTGTCTGTCTTCCTCATGGCTGACCTCTGACCTGTGTGTAGGTGATGGACACGTCTCCCACGGTGGGGTTCAATGTAGGGACTCTGGACCTGGACAAGAACATAGCGCTCACCGTCTGGGATGTAGGAGGACAGAGCAGCATGAGACCCAACTGGAGGTACTGACCGCAAGAGGGGTGTTACAAGTTAATCTCTATAAACAGATTCTGCATATGAATGCATCTGTAGGCAACGGGACAAGATTTTGATATCGGAAGCGTTCTGGTCTCCATTTGTAGTCCGTTTGCAGTCCGAGTATTGACCAATCACGTTTGAGCGGGAGAGCAAGAGTCGGAACACATTGGCCGAAATGCGATCTCAGAACTCTTTGGCTATCGTCTGACGATTTAGCTTTTTTTTTTTTATTCTAGCTTTTTAATTGAATTAAAAGTGTTGGCCTGGATATAAATATATATATAAATTTAAGATATTATTATTATTATTATTATTATTTATCTGTCTTCCAGATATCTTCTGGCTACAACGGAACCCCCCAAAATATTGGCCGTTAACCCCAGAGGCAAATCGTCGTCAGATCGATTAGCTGATGGGTTCCGAGATTGGTTACAACTGAACTGGGGTCAGTTATCCAGTCACATTAGTAGACAGAAATGTCCTTAATAAGAAAGACTCACTTTGTAGGCTGTTAGCTCACTTTACTAGAGAGATGCACATGTTGCTTAACTAAATTAAACCTGCTGGACCTGCTGTCAGACCATCTATCAGATGTCTGACTGGTCTCTCCGTTTTTGACTGGTCTCTGACTGGTCTCTCTGTTTTAAACTGGTCTCTATGTTTTAAACTGGTCTCTGACTGGTCTCTTTGATCAGCTCTAATCTGTTTGTTTCTGACCAGGTTTAGTTTAGATCTACATGTGTGTTTTGGTGTCTCCAGAGACAGATCTGGTCTTTCTCTCCACCCAGGTTCTATCTGGAGGGGTGCAAGGCGCTGGTGTTTGTGGTGGACAGCAGTGATGTGACCAGGATGCCTGAGGCCCAGAAGGTGCTGAAGAAGGTTCTGGGTGATGAGAACGTGCGTGGAATTCCTCTGATGGTGCTGGCCAACAAAAAAGATCTGCCCAACTCCATGACCATAAGAGAAGTATGACACTAGTCACCACACAAGATTGGTTCAGGAAATATGACTCAGGATCAGCTAGAACTCTGCTCACTTGCAGGAGGTGTACTGGTTCCAACTCCCTCTAGAACCTTCTGGACCAACTGTTCTGTCTTCTACTATAGGTGTCCAGACATCTGGAGCTGGCCAGCTACCAGGACCGAGCCTGGGAGATTCAGGCCTGCAGCGCTCGGAACGGACTGGGCCTACAACAGGCTTTCCTGTCTGTAGCCAAACTCATCAAGAAGAACTGACAGAGAAGGAGGAGGAGGAGAGGCAGAGGGAGAATGAGAGAAGACACTTTGTGCATGTGTGTGTGTGTTGGGTAGCTGTCCTGTCCTGGCCTGGAATGGAATGGAATGGGTGAACCCTGAGATGTGGTGCAGCTCATAACTCTACCTGGATCTGACCTCTGACCTCCCACTGAATGTGTGACCTGCTGAAGGAGAACATCCTGCTACAGAACAGCAGTCACAAGTCACGAGTCACAAGTCTCCATTGTCAGAGCCTCCATGCAGCAAAAGTTTTTAAAAACATTTACACATTACACATTTAAAAACATATTTTAACAAATGGGGACTCTGCCCTCACCTCCCTCATGCAGACATGCTTATCAGAACATTTAAAAACACCAATTAAATAGGATTTGAGGCCACAAGTATTCATGCCAGTTCTGATAAGGTATCAGCTGTACTGTTGTCTGTTTGCTTTGTTAAATAAACTGTACTGACAGGCCAACAGGACTAACATAACCCAGATTTATTAAACAAACTGTCAGATTTAAAAGCTTGTGAGTCAGGGATGTGGTCTGGCTGCTCCATGGGGGCGGGGGGGTTGTCTGTGTGTGAACTGTTGGTCATGAAGCCAAACATTAAAGCCTTCTTCAGCACGTCATCAGTGTTGGTGCTCGGTGTGTCTGATTTGATTACAATAGAACAGGCTTTGGCAAGTAATTAGACACCAAGTTAAGTTCAAGAGTATACAGTATCATGCTGTAATACTAGACCTACTATGACTATGTATCAGTACCATGTTGTACCCACACTGGACCTTTTATGAGTGGGCCACAACCAAATATATTTGGATGCCTTACCAGCACAGAGCTACCCATACCAAACCAAACAAGACATAATGTGAAAACACACTACTGTGGCATTGTGGGTAACATAATGTCAGGGGTCAAGGTTTTATACCACAACATCATCACAGAAACAGACCGACTAGACCATTACAACGTTAATAACCTTCCAGGGAAGTGTTGTGAGTTCCTCCAGACTGAACCGTAATGTTGACCTGCTCTGAGGCTTGGCGGTAGGTCTGACAAACTGCTAGCTTAAAACCTGCACCGTTTCAAAGCAGGAAGCAGACAGCATGCTGGGATATGTTTTGCTCTGGGGTAGAGATCAGCGGTTCGGCATCATGAGACACCTTGTTTAATTGATCAGTCCAGTCCAGATCAAACACTCACTCCTAATCAAAGATGGGCTGGGAGGGATGTTCTGTTCACACAAATACAGGAACATAATGCAACATGAATAAACAGCATCTGTTTACTAATTTCACGAATTATATACCTGCATAGAAGCAACACGCTTCACTCATTGTTTTCAAATGATTTTATGTCTATAATATAAAAATATGACTATTAGGTAGATTACTACAGCTGCTGAATGAATCCTAGAGGTGGAATGACCAAGACAGGTACAACCAACTTCCTGTTTAGATCTAGACAGAAGACTGCATCACCATGGAAACACACAAACAGACATCCCAGTTTGGCGAGGTCCTTCAGTTTGAGGAAAGATTGTGATTGGTCTATCTGTGTTTCCTCTGAATAACAGCGGCCCGCTGGTGTGTGTGAAGCTGTTTTAAAGCCACCCAGGACTGCCACAGTAACAGAAGGGGCACTAGGACCCAGATGCTGTTGAAGAAGGCCAGGTAGATCCACAGGTAAAGCCAGGTGGAGGTATTGAGGTTGGGGCAGCCGGTCAGCCACTCAGGGCCAAAGGTCATCCAGCCTCCGTACAGCTCACACACACACACAGCGATCTGAACGAAATGCCTACAGATATCAGAGAGAACACACACTAGATCAGGTTTATATTCCAACCAAACACTAGACCTGGTGATTAATCCACTGATTAATACCTTTAACGAGAGAGGCAGACTAATTATTGAAATCAGACAGACAGACAGTGAGACAGACAGGTAGGCAGACACAGACAGACACAGACGGACAGAGAGACATACAGTCAGACAGGCAGTCAGACAGCCCTCTGCTGGATCACAAGGCAAACTACTTCAAACGCTCTGCTGCGCTTATAGACGCTACATGTTGAATTCCAACAGGTCATTACAGTTACAATATTACTGTTTTCCCCACGTTTGAACGAATGTTGGAATATCGAATAAAAAGTGACAGTCCTAAGACAGACAGACAGACAGGCTGAGAGATAGACAGACTGACAGGCAGAGAGACAGACAGACAGAGAGACAGCCAGCCAGGCAGCCAGGCAGACAGACAGGCAGAGAGACAGACAGACAGACAGGCAGACAGAGAGACAGACAGACCGACAGACAGGCAGACCTGTAGTGTTGGTCTCGGATCACAGCGTAGATGAGTAGCAGAACCAGAAACCCAACCAGAAGCACAGTGAGCAGCTCCAACGACACAATGGACGGGTCAGAGTAGAGCCACCGCCTGTCTGCCTTCCCATACTCCTTCCCTGGTGAGAAGAGAGACAGAGAGGATGAGAGAGACAGTGAGAGAGAGATAGAGACAGAGAGACAAAGAGAGAGTGACAGAAGGTGAGAAGAGAGAAGAGAGGCAGAAGCATTTGTGGACGGATTAGGACTGAAATAACTTTATCTCTAATTCTCTCTATCTATTAACCAATGAAGGAAGATTGTTTTCCACGTGTAAATAGAATCCCTGTCATGTTTACTTCAGCGTTAAAATATTAAATATATTCCCTGTTGAGGAGTCAAACCTTTCTGTCGAAACCATGAAGACCAAAAGGCTGCAGTTCTACAAATCGACACCAGACGACGCTACACTACGCCCTGTTGTACTGTGACACACACACAGCCACCCACCCACACACACACACACACACACACACACACACAGCGGAGAGGAACCTGATCGTAACTCACATAATTCAGCCAGAAGTCCGTCTGATGTCGCTACAGTCCCAGTTAGAGACATGAAGACGAACGGACCTTCCTGTCCGAGAGAAGAAGAATTAACCAATTAATTAATTAATTAAACGGGAGTGCATGCTACTCTTTACTCCTACAAACAAATGTCACACACACACACACGTTCTGACCAGTGTGATGTGGACTATCACGTCGTAGCAGAGCCAGACCAGGACCCATTTGTCTGCCGGGGAGCAGTGCCCCCCCCACCGCTGGGCCAGCAGGAAACCCGCCGCCATCTGACCGACACAGGCCAGCAGGGAGTAGACCGTGACCAGGGTGAACAGGGCTGGAGAGTCCTCCAGCACCGGAAGGTCCATCAGCACCGCAGAGTCCATTAGTACCGGACCGACAGGCTGGAATAGAACTGGAGCTGAAGACATTGAACTTGACAAGTCCCGCCCCCAGGCCGTCTCCATTGGCTCTGGAGGAAATCTCTCCACTCTCAGTCCCACCCCTTTCCATTCTACATGGGACTCTAGAATGAAGATATAATCTTTAAAGAGTTCCAAACTAACTTTTTTCTACAAAATCAAGTTGATAGACGTGTTTCTGGATATTAATATTAGGGATTAAGTCGGATTTGCCTGTCAGTTCTATTTTTAAATTGTTTGCTACATGTTTAGTTCAAAGGCAGTCTCAAAGTGCTACAGTATTAATAACATGGAACACACAACATAAAGAAAATAGCAACAAGAGTTAAAATTAAAAAGCTTTCCTGAATAGAAAATGTCAAATCACAGACAACAAAAGAGAATATCGATAACTTTGAACTAAACATGTAGCAAACAATTTAAAACGAGAACTGACAGGCAAGCCGAACGGCCCAACTTAATTCAGATATTAATATCCAGAAACACAAGTCGATAATATATCTAATATTATTATCCAGAAACAGAAAATCTCTATTAATAAATCTAATATTATCCAGAAACACAAGTCTATCAACTTAATCGCGATGAAGTGCGGCTCTCGTATTATTGACAATGTCAGCTGCCGA
>OMKK01085249.1:0-16467 GCA_900302305.1 Polymixia japonica
TGCAAATTAGCAGCATTCCAGGTAACTGCTAAGTTGATAACAGGGAGCAATGGGGCAGGGTGAGGAAAGAAAGGCAGAAGATATAACTCTGTAGGTTCCAGTGTTCATATGTTTTATTACTGTTGGAATGAAAGCTTTTGAAGTGCTATTGCCTTCAACACAGTACAGACACACGGGATGCCAAACTGACCCTGAACCTACAGTCTGTCACAACACAGTACAGACACACGGGACGCCAAACTGACCCTGAACCTACAGACTGTTACAACACAGTACAGACACACGGGACGCCAAACTGACCCTGAACCTACAGTCTGTTACAACACAGTACAGACACACGGGACGCCAAACTGACCCTGAACCTACAGTCTGTTACAACACAGTACAGACACACGGGACGCCAAACTGACCCTGAACCTACAGTCTGTTACAACACAGTACAGACACACGGGATGCCAAACTGACCCTGAACCTACACTCTCTGTTACAACACGGTTCTGTCCTCAGATGGTATCTGTTGGCACACAGTCACCTACTATACATTAACAAGATGCGCTGGCACTCAGTTGTTCTACGGTACATTGAAACAACACGTGAAAAGCAAAGGTCTGTATGTAATATTGACAATAAATGGGTGTCATTTACTGCTGGAGTTAGAAAAAACATGATATTAGTTTATAAAATATGAAAAAGTCCAGAGTTATTGGCTTGGTTCACAATAAGACAAATTGAAAACTGCATTTTCTTTGTTTCTAATCAGGAACACAGTTTACAGTTTCCTGCCAGACTGTTGGCACACAGACCACCCAACAAGACACAGGGTTTCCACTCTCATCCACAACTTTAAAGGGTTCTGCACTTTTACTGGGTTTCATACCATCAAAGAGATCCCATCTTGAATTTGTGAAAGATGAAGAGGAGGATGAAGAAAATATTTCTGAAATCCCACAGCCACACGACTCCACATATGAGCCTGGTGACAGAGCAGTCTGAAGTTAGCTGAGATGCTACGTACAATATTGAAAAAAAATTGTTTGAGTATAAATCTGTAACTTTGGAAATGTATTTTTTTCCTTTGCTGACAGTGAGATGCAGCCCACTTCTGGTTACAACAATCCTAAGTACATTGTGTTTGAGAGCTGTCTGAGAGACCTCCTGCAGACCTCCTCCAGACCTCTTCCAGACCTCATCCAGACGTCATCCAGACCTCATCCAGACGTCATCCAGACCTCCTCCAGACCTGTCCAGTGTGCAAGCAGGACTGTGAGGTGCAGCGACGGAGACTGGGGACGTTTGTGTCCTTTACTCAGCTATGTCCCAACTGCCAGTATACCAGGAAATGGCAGAGCCAGCCAATAAGAGGAACATAATTTTGGAGAAACATAATGTCCAGATGTTCCAACATGACACCTGTGATGACCCCTCCCTGGCTGTAAGGTGGTACTGTGGGTTTTTCTAATGTTTGTTTCTGTTCCCGGTTAGCAGGCAGTCAGTGGCTGAGGAGGACAAGCTACACCTGATTTCAATCCTCCTGTTGACTCCTCCCTGGTTGCCTGGGTTACATCAGAGGTCAGAGGTGGCAGTTCTCTCTCTCTCTCCTCCCAGGCAACAGGTTGTTGGTTGTGTTTTGTGTTTGTTAGTTTGTTTCTTCACATTGTTGCACATTCCAACATTCACTACACGACTGATACTACTGACATACTTTATCTTACTTTTGGTATAAATAGAGTTGGGTTAAATAAATGTAGCTTTTTAATCCATCCAAAGTCTGTGTGGTCTCCCTAATTTATCTGGATATTGACGTGTATCCATGACACACCTTCAGGATGCATGCCAGGATGTATCTGGAACCTGCAATTACCCATAAATGGAAGAATGATCAGCAGATACAGATTCAGCATCTAAAACAGAAGAGCGACATCTCGGTGGGTGGAGATAAGAGGGCAGCCTCACCAGGTAAAGACTGAAACGTTATTTAATCACTTGTTTTAGCTTTCTGTGTTATGCTTTTTAAGTAGTGTTTGTGTGAAAATGGAATGTAACTATGTATAAACAGTGTAATATGTAGTTATTTTTATTAAGGACACTCCGTCAAATACAGCAGCTGCCTGGATCTTCTGGAGGAAAACCATTTGAATGTGGATTACATTGTGACTGAGGTACTATAATTAACACAAGATCTCATCAGTCATTGCATAGCAACTTCCAATAGAACAAGACAAGCATGTAACATAACTACAATTGCTATTGTCATTGTCCACAAATAATAATAATAATAATACATTTATTTTATATGGCGCCTTTCATGGCACTCAAGGTCGCCGTACAACAAAAAATACAATTAATACAATTAAAACACACTTGCAATACAAAAGCAGATAATAGTGCAGAATTTGCAGCAGAATAACAAAATAATAATTATAATAACTTTATTTGTATAGCACTTTTCAAAACATAGTTACAAACTGCTTCACAACAGTAAAAATAAAACAGAAATGAATAATAATAATAATAATAAAACTTTATTTGTATAGCTTTATTTGTATATTTGTATAGCACCTTTCATACAAGAATTGTAGCTCAAAGTGCTTCACAACAATAAAATTTACATAGAAATGAAGACAAACGTATAAAATTTACATAGAAATGAAGACAAACGTTAAGACAATAATTAAAGGCATTATAAAAGAACATAAAAGTGGGTGGATAAGATGAAGTATAAGACACGATATTAGAATAATACACAATAGAATTGAATTATAGACACACAGCAAGGAATTAAATTTAAGTAAAAGTGCATTTAAAAAAAGTGTATTTTTAAAAGAGGACAGAGATGTGGCCTGATCTCCTCCGGCAGGTCATTCCAGAGCGACGGGACCCGGATAGCGAAGGCCTGCTCACCCCTGGTCTCTAGTCTGGCTCTAAAAGGACCACCGGAGGATCTCAGGCTGCACTCAGGCTCATAGGGAATAAGTCATTGAGATACTCAGGGGCCAAAAAGTGATCATTAAAATTCTAAAACGCACAGGTAGCCAATGTAATAATTGCTAATATAGGGGTTATGTGTACTCTTTTATTGGAATTAGTCAGGAGTCTGGCAGCTGCATTTTGAATTAACTCTGAAGTCTGGAAAGATTGTGTTTGCTTAAGCGTGAGTAGAGTGAGTTACAGTAATCTAAACGGGATGTGATGAATGACTGAATGACAATTTCCAGGTTCTTGGGAGAGAGAAAAGACCGGATCTTAGAGATTCAAATGTTGAGCAAAACAAATATTGAGCTCAGTTCAGTGAGGACATGTCCACATTTCACATGGATATCCTGTGTGCGAGGGCACGTGTGTGTGTGTGTGTGTTCCTCACTGTGTACATCAGTCTAACAGCAACACACACATCCACCTTCACATTTCCACTAGCAGTGTGTGAGAGAACAATTAGAACCGCGCAGAAATTATTATGAAATGCTGTTCAATGTCTGGTGTATTGATATAGATATACATTTATGTTGTGTATGTTTTTTCTGCCTTTAAAGAGTTTTACTTTTATAAACAATGTATGGTTTCAATTAAACACATTGGCTTGTACTTTTTCTTACAGATTGCCCCTGGCTGCCATGTATTTCCATGTGAATGCAGAGCGAGAGCAAGCAAACACTTTGGAGGGCAAAGCTGTCGACAAGATAATGTTCCTAAAGTCCAAGAAGAGAGAATGGAGCCTATATTCAGTAAGTTTAAAAAAATATGTTTTATTATAAATAATCAAGTATACAACCAGTAAAACATCCAGTGCAACATTTCAACAACAAAAACAACTTTTGGCATTATCAGTGTATTTATCAGTCAGTAAAACGTAAGTAATTATATTTACAACGTAAACATCATATTTTGCAGAATATGTAAGTGACCTGATGAGACATGTTTTTGACAACCCCACCGCATACACGGACAAACTCAAACAAATCCCCGTCCCAGAGGACCTGTGTATGCAGTTTGACAGACCTTCAAAGGAGGAGGTCATTGCCAGGCACGCGTCATGTTTTAGTCGAGGGGGAGCCGGAACCCAACCTAGCTCCCGTCGGGATCAGGAAACTCCTGGCGTATCCGGCCAACAACACACGGTGGGATGACGACCCTGACCTGTCTTCCAAGGTATCCCTCAACACCAACTTACAAAACTGCGGTATGCAAGGTACAGTACCTGTAACGTCTGAAACAAAGAAGAAGACGGCATCATTACATGAAGTAGTCACTGTGTGACATTCTGCTGAATTCAGTGAAGGACATTTAAAAGAGAGAGAAATTATGTTGTATAGTCTTGTGAAGTACAGGTAACAGGATACTACCTCAGATATTGACAGCATTTGTCTGTATTTTTTGCAACATTATTATGTATACGATGTGCACTTTATGTGTTGTAAATAAAACGTTAAATAAATAAAATAAAACGTTGAGTTGTGTGATTTTCTTTTTTGTCAATTGGGGATCATCTGTTTATATGCGTAGAGGAAGAAAATTGAATTCCATGTTACAACACAACTTTGACAAGAAAACATTACTCTTCTTCTGTCCTTCTGACAGGTCCGCAGTCTGCTCTGTAGATACTGTTGATGTTTTGCAGGGTGTATGAATTCGAGCGGTTTGCTGCTAGGCCTGGAAGATCGGATGGTTGGGCGCTTGAGTCATTCTTCTCACAACCTTATGGGGAATAAATAAAAACATATTTAGAAAATAGCAAATATAGTTGTCAATTCTATATATACCATAGCTCATAATACCAATACTTTTTTAGTAGTGGAATGTCATATATACAGATATGTTGTATAGAAACACATTATAGGTTCTTAGCTTCAAGATGTATATGTTCTATTTCAAATATACAGTGTACTATGTATAGGTTGCACAATATTCAACATAAGTCACAGTACTTTCTGCAGTGGATATTATCCTGTATATAAGTGACACGGTCAAGTAGGTATTTGTCCAATGATTAATCCAAAGCAACGTTTCAACCTTGGACATTTGTTAAGTTCTTCAAAGACAATGACGGAAATATGATGCATGCAGGTCTTTAGAGCGACGTTATTACAAGTAATCTAACTATCTAATATAACCGACGGTGCAGGGAGATACTACACGGTCGTTTGGCGACAGCAGAATAACATTTTCCAAGTTAGGTTGTAGAACATTTCCCACACCTGCACCCATTAATAAGGGCATATAGTTTTTGTTGTTGAAATATGTGGCTTGTGAGTGAAAGATTACATCCACAGTCATGTCAAGCAACATCAGGTAATGAGTGTAATTTACCAGATGGAGACGTCTTGCTGTAGTCTTTGCTCCTGCAGATTTTCCAGCTGTCCATTGTCATTTTCCGGATTGTATTCTGACTCAAACATGTACGGTTGTATTTTATAACTTGCCATTTGCAACCAACAAGGACAAAGTAGATTAGTATTAGTAATAGCAGTCGTTTAGAGTTTCTTTTCTGAAACTCCACACTGGTAAGAAGATGAGGCGGTGCTTACAAGCACTGGGTGCTGCCCATTGGCAGGCTTCAGGAATACAGCCAATCAGAAGAAAGTGGACTTTTAGGGAGGGGGGCCTTAAAGAGACAGGATCTAATACGGCTTGTTTCAGACAGAGGCTGAACAGAGGGGCAGCATAAAGGGCCAGTATAAGATAAGTAAGCAATGATAAATAAATAAATAAATAATACTCATCTTTTTTGAACTGTGAATCATGCAAAGCTACTCTAGTGGAGTTCCAGGATAAACATAAAGAGCTGGAAATGAGCAAAATATGACTCCTTTAAATAAGTTAAAATGTTAAAGGGTGAAGTCTGCAGCATCCCTACTACCTATTAATGTAGCTATGATGTCTGAATGTATTGAAAATATTGAGATGCTTTATTCTATGTATCAGACCAGAGCCAAGTCCCTGATCCGGGTACAAGGGGGGCGTTAATTGGTATGATATCCAAGAGAGGCAAGACAAGACCGTGAACAGGTGCTGTTAGTCGGTGTACCATTGTCACTATCTCTGATTAACATGAAGGTTGTTTATGCTCAAATGAAAAAACAACCCTGACAAAATGTCCTTTTGTATATAACATATACCAAACGCTCTGCTGTAATATGACCTGCGGCCTTAACCCCGCTAAACACTATCTTCCAAGGTCCATATTCATACCGCATTTCCATAAATAGGCTGCAGGCGTACACTGCTACTGTATCAGATGATGTAAATACTGTTTATAACACAGAGCAAACAGTGAGATTCCCGGGAAACCAGACGTCACACCGGGAAGCCGTCATCACGCACATGGGTCCATTGTGCGCAAAGTTGTTAGAGGAAACAGACCCGCCATTTTCCTGCAAAAACCTCCAGTCCATTTAAACCCAGCAGGGGGAGGCGGTGCAAAAAATCGGGTTCAGAGTTCTGTGGGAAGCAAAAGAAAGCGAGAAAGAAGAGAGGGGGAGTGAACGTGAGAGAGAGACTCGTACGGGAGACAGGGAGAGAGAGAGAGAGAGAGAGAGAGAGAGAGAGAGACGGAGACATTTGGAATCGATCAAAAAGCTCCGGGTTCGTATCCTCAGCCGCAAATTACAAAGTAGTTCCTAAAACTACAACCGTATCGTCTACAATTCGTTGGGCATGAGCTGAGTTTCTCTCCGTGGGAAAGGCAACAACAAGTGAAACGTAACCAGCCTCGTCGTCGTCTCTTGTCTCGTCGCGTCAGGTGGCTGAAGAACCGTGGGAGCGACGCGACGCGACGCGGAACAGATTCTCCGGGAAATTCTTTTTTTTTGGAAACATTGTTTCTCTTAAAATCATTGTTTCAAGTCTTTTAGCCAGGATGTCTGGACAGAGCATCACAGACCGGATCACCGCGGCTCAGCACAGCGTCACCGGCTCGGCCGTCTCCAAAACTGTGTGCAAGGCGACCACGCATGAAATTATGGGGCCAAAAAAGAAACATTTGGATTGTAAGTATCTTGTGTCTTGAGTTTGTTCCATCTCTTTTTTTTCTATAGACTTTCTGTGGTCGGAACCGATATGTTGGTGCCGTGATTCCGAGGCCTAGAAGTATAGAAGTATAGAAGTATACCGGCTGTGGTCTGACCTGTGAAAACTATTATGATTTCTTACAATTGTGGCTCAAACAGAAATGTGTTTGTTTCTGTTGCCATGCTGGCAACTTGTGACAACTGGCATGCAGCCTTGTGTCTGTTCTTGGATGGATCCCGTTTTAGGCGACCGCGTTGTAAAGCTTTAACTTTTTCTTTTAAATCATTAACCACATTCTTTAAACGCCCATTGCACTCAGACATGTTTCAGTTACAGTGTTGGCTACTAGACATGTCTTTCTTACTTTATGTAGGATCCTATATGATAACACTTATAGCTCAACAGAACATTGTTTGCAGTACAATATTTCTCCCTTATGTTTAGTACATTTTTTGTGACAATAAATGGCTATGGTGTTGTTGACTTTCACATACAGCCTTTTTAACAGGATGTAAACAAATCACTTGGAAGAGTGTCGCTACATAATCTCATGTCCCAGAATAAGGTATTTCCGCTCTCTGTCTGTTATTTATGAAGGAATGTGTTCCAGCGGATCTGTATCATTCTCTTTTGGTAAGCAGAGAAGTTTGACTACTGGGTAGTTGACATAGCCTTTGCACTTCCTGACATTTGGCCCTGTTTGAGTCATGGTCTGTTCCCAGATCTCCATTTGTGCCATCAGGGGCTTGACCTCCTTTCAAGTAAAACACATCATGTTTAGGCACTTCCCTACGCGACAGCATTTTAGTTAGTATTTCAGTTCAGATACACTAAACACTATCCTCTATCGACTCCCAGTCACCGAATAGCCTTCATAGTTATTCGAAACCTAAAAGTGGTTTCCCTAAGGTGGAGTTGTCAGGGATGCTTGTTACTGGCCTAGCAAGTAGTTGCAGTGAAAAACAAGCAAAGGGCGTCTTTGAAACTTTGTAGTTGTCAGCAGAGCTCAAACTGAAGGAGGTCTAGGTCTATCTAACTGATAGGTGTTTATCAGTTAAAGCCCACATTTCCAAAATGTTCAAGTGATGTAGAACGTTCACATTCCAAATGATTTGGACTGACTGCGCAACTGCATGTTGTTAAAAACAAATGTATTATTACTAATATAGCAGGAATGTTTATTTTTTATTTTTTCACGGTTGTCGCACCAAAAGGCAAAAAAGGGGTGTTATTTAGCACGTGAAATATTGCCTGTTTGTAACAATTCAAGAATTGTTTAGTACCTTCAAGGAACGACACTGGGGATTGGACATTGTTTTCTGAAACATATTTAATTTTTACTGGTGCTCTGCATTGATTGGCTGATTTTAAACTTGCTAAGGACTGGCACACCATCTGACTTATTGTCTTTTCACACCAGTTTAATGGGAGGTCTTGCAAAGGCATGTGGCTTTAAGTAACACCATGATTCATACCCAGTAGCATACATCATGTTTTGGGTTGTTGGTTTTTTAAATCTCGATTTACCACTCGGTAACACAACAGGCAGTGTGTCAACCAGCCTAATGTTCAGCTTTCTCAAGCTGTATGTGGGTTAATTGTGGTAATAAAATGGTTTCGGCTGTTTTTCAGAATAGTTTCTATCATACAATTTCAGTAATTGTCAGCTCTTTCTGGTGTTTGACTACTTCTCCCTGCCTGGCAGTGCTTTGAAATGTTTCCCCCATACATGACACACATAAGATTCAATGCAACTCTTAGTATCACTGATTTCAGTTCCCTGAACTACTGAACTAGTTGCCGAACAGGCTGCCGGTGATGCAGTTTGCTTGCAACGTGTCTTGAGGTTGATGCAGCATAGATAGTCCTCATTTATGAATGAGTCCCATCTCAATGGGAATGTGTACGGGTTTAATTTGGATAAGGTCATACCAGTTAAATCAAATGTACGTCTAGTGTAAAGTGGACACTCTAACCCGGACAGCTAGATGAACAACTCTGCATGTTGTAGAAACATAAAATAGGGTGACCAGACATTGTCCCCGGAAATGTCCTCTTTTTTTTTGATCTCCAAACGAAAAAATTAAAAACACTCGCACTGTCAGCACTCGCTAAATGGCATGAAGGCACCGCAAAACATAAGGCTTTCCCTGCTTTTCTCTGTGTGTCATTGCATTTGTCTGCTTGACCGCTGTAGTAGATTATATGTCTCCCTGGGGGGATTGTCCCCGGTTTTACTCCAAAGAAATCTGGTCACCCCTAACACAAAACCATGTCGCGTGGGGAAATTAGTCTGCATGAATGTTTTCAATCTTTCTACTTTGCTCCGTTACATCAATTGGACCATTTACAGCCCCACTAACTGTGTTCACAAACTGGCCTAAATGTATTCTTCTTCCTCGCAAACAATTCCGCTCTAGTTTTTGTTCCTGTTTGGTTTTCATTTCTGGGGAATTGAATATGTTGAGTTTTGGCCTACTTCTAGTAGCGTTGCAGATTAAATAAGTACAAACTTCCAGAACTGGGCACCACAAATGGTAAAGATACACTGTGTCTACTACGCAAATCATCCAGTGCAATTTAGTAGGATTGGAGGCCAACAGGTAACCTGTATATTTTATTGAACACCCTGCGTGAGCTGTGTTATGTTATCGGGCTGTGAAGTACATGTCTATCAACATGGAGGTTTTACTCAAACAGATGTGTTGTAATGTTTCACAAATCGGGTGCCACTAGTTTCTCAGGATTATTCAAGTGTTCATATTTGATTTCTGCCCCGTTTTCAATTATGACACAATTAACGAGGGAAAAAGTCCCGTCAACACACAGGCCGTTGGCTTTAGCACTGTGTGGAGTCCGCTTCCCCTGAGCTATTATTATTTTTAGGATTGTCTTAAACGCATGTTTGAACACGTGTTTTTTTGGGTTTTTTTTTTAAATGCATAACCGCATTCAGCTGATGGAGAATGCAGAGAGAGACCATATCCCGGCGCGTAGCTGACCGGGGGACCGGTGGCTCCTCGGTGGAGACAGGCGTCTCCTTGAGCTCGCATGAATCTCACTCGGGTTCTACGTATTTAGGGAGGGTTGGAGGGTGCACTTGTGTTGGAGTTTCCTGTACCGCCAGAAATAGCCATGGTGTGTCTAGCGCCTAACCCCCGTCTTCCTCTAGTCTGATCTCCAGGTGAGATATGGCCCTCTGCTCCAGCTCCTTTTGATTTGAGCCAGGCCAGTGTGCACATTCTTTAACACTGCCATGCTAGATAAACAAAAGTCACATAACTTTAAAGACATTCTGACGTTACAAGAAAGGAAGAAATTGGTAGTAGTCAAACAAGGGCCTCTTGCAGCAAGCTTTAAGTTATTTACTTGTCTGTTGGTTTAAAGTAAGTGTGAAATAACTGTCGTAACTGAATGGGTTAGTGCAGTTTACACTCGGCAGTGTGTCAAACTAAAGGCCACTTGACTTGAATTTTTTTTTTAAAGTCCATCATAGTTATGTAATATATTTTCTTTGCTGAGATTTGCTGTTGTCATGAAAAGTAGGCAGCCCAAGTGCATGGTAGTGATTTAAAAAAAATATATATTTTTTTTAGGTTAATTGCTGTTATGTAAAATCCATTGCACACTACCGTTAAAGAACAGCTCAAAGGTCTTTTATGAGGTAATGATTGTATGATGACCGCGGTCGCTGTGCACCTTCGCCCCTCATGTAAACGTCTTGAGGAACAGTCGAGATGAAATTTCATTAGGATGTTTATGTCCATATAAGCATGACCTTTTTAAGTCGCAAGAATCTTTTTAAATGATTCTTTATGGACTTGTCTTAATTCATGACAGCAGCAGTTAGTGTAACATGATCTTCACAGTAACCCAGCAGGAAGTCCTTGTGATTTAAGAGAACGTCTTAATTGCTTTGACACATGGACTAGTGGCATTACGGTAATTTGACTTTTTCGCTGCCTTGTTCACAGGACTGTTTTGCTCCCCTCCACCTCTGATTCACTGGATAATGCGTTTGAGGTAGTCGTCCAATAGAATGGGTCACTTGTTTGGTTTTATTGACCTTGCAAAATGCAAATTAAGTTTGGTACAGTGCTCAATATACACTGAAGAACCTTTAGACATGTAGTCATAGTCATGAAAGGAATCTTTATTTTAGTTGGATGTGAAATACAAACGGCACAGAATGAGCATGTCCACTCCTTTTAGAGGTTAGTCATTTATTAATTATATTCATTTATTATGATCACTTATTGTGATTAGTTCACTCATTGAAAGCAGTACCACTTAAATCAGGACATCCTAATGATATGTGTCCCTAATCTCATAATGTTAATGCTTCATTCTCACATATGCCAATATAAAACTAAAATGAAAATTGTTCAACACATTAGCTCAGTCTTTGCTAGAGTCTGCTACTGTAGCCTATGAGGTTATTGAGGGAGAGGCCTCATGTTCCAGCGAGACTCACCCACACCCCAGGCCTGCACACATATCTATAAGGAATGGAACTCTTAGGTTATGAATGTTCTCATTCATCTCTCACCTGTTGTGAGTTTGATGGTGGGATTGTGGTTTGGGTTTCGTCTGGTTCTCCACTGGCACTGTTAATCCCCTGACCACTGGAATTGTATGACCTGTGAGGCAAGTATGCTTGGCTGGCTGTGCCCTGTTCATATTTTAGCCTATGGTGTTACACATTTTAATATAAGACCCCATGTTTCTGTTTTGAATTGTGGAAATTGCTATTGGCATGATGGAGTCAGGATTTTAAAATGAGATTTAGAGAAATGTTGCCGATAGAATTGGGAAGTCTTGGGGACATTGTAAAAAAAAAAAATTGTTTTTATTTTTTTAAATCATGAGATGCATTAAATGTATTTAAATCTACTGGTAACATGTATGGGAATCATACATCTGCTCATCTGTAAATGTAGGGTGGAGAATTCACATGGGTTTGTTGTCGGATGAGGAAGCCAAAATATTGAACCAAATAATGCAGTGTCAGAGAGTAGTCATGTGACTCCATGCATATAGACTCTGCATGAGGGGTCAGCCTGCTGCCTCTGCTGCTTCTACTGCAGCCTGTGTGTGCTCGGCTCTGTCACACCAGTCAGTCACACCAAAACGCTAAATTTGGGTAAAATCAAAATGAGGGGTAAAAAAAAATCTAATCTAATGTTTGGCAAAACGTATATTCTAGGGCGCTCTTAATATTAGTAGACCATTACAACAAACTGGAGATGGGGGAGAACATTGCATCTGGCTTGTTCAAACAATGCCCTGACATCTGGAAGGTTGAGCTCCTGGGGTTGGATCCGCTGGAGGTTAAGCAGCGGCTGCCCGAAGGGTGGTTTACGCCAACCATGCCAGAGGACACGCTACCACATGTCTGCACCTTTGTACCCTCCCAAAGGCACTGCCCGGAGGTTCACCCTGAGGCCCCCCCCCCTCCCAAGCAGAACGGAATGGCCGTAACTAGGAGCATGTGACTCCAGTGGCGTCGAATGACAGTCCTTAAAAAGAGTGCTGACACACTGTCCACCAGCCTGGCTGAATGGAGCCTACTGTAACTCTGAAAGGCCCGTGAGATTCAATAGCACAACTCAAAACTGCAACCGGGGCACAAGCCACCAAACGCTCCCACCAGGATCCATCACCACCAAGGTGGAGCAGAAACGTCTAGTGTGAAGCAACCGGTCAGACGTGCCTGAAGCTCAGCAGCCACCGGTTGCGTTCGACTATTAGGTTGACGTCAAAGGGTCGTTCTCATGACTCTCGTGCTTATCTCGGTGGGGAATGCTTAGACACAGAGCCTTGAAATCCTCTCCATATACCTCACTTAAAAGAAGATGATAGGCCTTTAGCCTGTTGTCTACACCTGTTGCATTTGCTCTATATGTTCCATATGAAACATCAGGATACATCTTTGAGATGTGCATTCGTCGAGTGGACATAGTTCCATCATGGGCTCTGTTGCAGTATTGCCTACATGATGTCCTGGGTAACAGATTGCAAGGGCAAAGGCGTTTCCTGAAGCAGGAAGTGTTCCTGTAGTTCCTGAAGCAAGCCTTGGTTGGCCAAGGGTAAACGGCTAACAGGAAGTCATTATACAATCCACCCTCTTCCCCAGAACACCGGGGACCTGTGTTGATCAAAAGTTAGATTGGCTGGAACGCTTTTGATCGGCTTCCTGGCAATTATGCCGCTGATTACAAGAGTACATAATGATCCCAACAACCAACTTTGGTCTCGGAATGCCATTTTTTTAACATTCCACAAATGTCCAAATGTTTGTGTCACAGAATTCCACACAGTTCTCAAACTGAAATGCATCTAATTGAGAATTGCTTGGGCGTATACCAAATAAGGAAGTGCACACTTGGCAACAGCCAAAATTACAAGTCTTGACTACTATGTTACAAAGCAACAATTTGTACCGCAAATCACTAATTAAATGTCATTGAATCCCGAGTCTCTCCACCCTGGTGGTCTATCTGTTTGCAATCTCCAACCAGCAACATGAAAACTTTAGTTTCTACTGAACTTTTTAAAAGCAGTTGGGTTTTATTTGATGGCTGTGTACTGTAGCCTCCATTTTTATGAAGGTTTTTCTTGAGCAGATCCACTTGAAATACAATATGAGCTGTTTTAAAAAAACAAAACAAAAAAAAAACAGCAAGTGTTAGTCAATATATTTTATTTCATATTAAAAGACATAAGAACACCAGAGATTAAGATCAAGTCTGTGGTATTGGTTAATAAAGTTTTTACAGTGTTGATATCCTGTGGTGAAGATTGAATATCAGAAGGCTCAGCAGCTGCTTTGATTTATGTTTTAATTACAATGTAAATCAAACTAAAGCCACAGTGTTTTGTTTTTTTCTCTTGTTTTCATTCTTTCTTTCGCTTAGGAAAGCATCTTCACCACAGGTGGACATTAATAAGTTACATTGTTACTGACGGTCTGCTTATAATGTTATTATTATCATGTTACATTGTTACTGACGGTCTGCTTAGAATGTTATTATTATCATGTTACATTGTTACTGACGGTCTGCTTATAATCTTATTATTATCATGTTACATTTTTAATGATGGTCTGCTTAGAATCTTCTGGCTGAACAACATATTTACACACAAGATGCATGACCACACTGTGTCACAGAGGGATTTAATAACCTTTCAAGCTGTCAATTTGGAAAAAACTCAGTGGCATAACAGGATCACAGTGTTATTGAAAGACAGGCTTTTCACAGAGCTGGTTTTATTAGTTGATAATGATTTTGGAGATACTCCAATACTTAAAACTGTCAGACTGAATGCAGCTTGACAGGGAACATGATAATTGTCAGGCATCCATTTGAGTTTACAAGACCTGATGTTTTTTTGTTTGTTTTTAATTTAACCAATTTTCTTTTTAAGTCCACTTTCTCCCCGAATTCAATCTCCATGTGGTTTTGTTCTTGAGTATATAACATCAAACTTGACGCTAGTGTCTGTTGAAGCTGGCGCGTTATGCCCCGTTTGTGGTGTGAATGTAGATGTAGTAGTAAGCCTGTCTCAGAGGATGGGGAAGGTAATACCTCTGCCGGGGTGTTGTGATAGTTGTCCGCTGGAGTTGCGGTGAGAGGTCCTCCGTCCCCAGGGCCTGTATTTTATCCTGCAGCGGTCTCTGCATTAGAACGCCGACGGTTGATGTCTGACAGCCCCTCTGCGCTCTCTCTTATCACGGCGGTCTACAGAAACTCTTGTCACAGCCAAATTGCTCATCAGAATGAGAACGATCTTTATTGTCATTATAATCGCACGCAATGAAATTTCGTGTGGCTTCTCCCGATGTGGTTGGGGGAAAAAAAGAGGAATAAAATAAACCAGATAATATAAATAAGGCAGAACCAAACTATCAACAAAACGGTACCTGGTACCAATAAAGAGGGCGATGCCGTAAACGCAGTCAGTTCCAGGAAAATATAACGGTACCTAGTACCAATCAATAACCCCTCTTCCCTGAGACTCGCTCCAGCAAGCTAAGGCACGTGCAGTTTGACGTACAGTCAGAAAAAGAAAACCAAAGAAGCGTGTTGTGGTGGATGGGGTTAGGTGTGAGCGCCAGTGTTGACGCACAGTGTCAGTGTGTTGTACAGTAGCGTTTTGTGCCTGCCGTTTCCCTTTTAGAACGGCGTATCGCTTCCTTTCCCGTGTTCTGAGTTGACGATTAGTCGGGTCCATTCAGCGAATGCAGCCCATCTCCTTTGGGCTACTTGAATCCTCCACCCTGTCGTGCTTCTCCTTCTTGGAACTCCTCCACGGACACGAACCCTCCCCAGAAGCCGAGGCATCACAACTCGGCCCCTTGTGCGATTCCCCTTGCAGCTGCCTCGTTTTGCTTTCGCTTCCTGTTGCAGGTCACGTTTTCTGGACCTTAAACCTTCTCTGCCCGACATCGCTGCCAAAGTCGGCTCAGCTCGGCCGATCTCTGGGCAGATGGGAGAAGGTCCGAATCTTCACCTTGATTACGACCTCCTATGGGCTTCTCTTGTGACCGAGTCGCGCATCACCACCGTTGGCCTCTACTTCTCCTAAATACGACCACCAGAAAAGCCTGCACGTCGGGGTTTAACCCAAGTTTACTTGTGGCATCAGAAAAACCTCATGAATCTCCAATATGCCTGTTTATGAATTAAACATTGATTCTCAACTTGCATGAGCAGCTACTTGTCATGCTAAGCAATAACTAAGATGGGTCGAGAACATAGAAGGATTGTGAAATCTATACACAGGTCCATATGATGGTGTTAAATATAGACCAAACAGTTGCAGATGCAAAAAGAGGGAGTTTTGAACCGACTGGAGTCTGGGCCAGCTGGCTAAATGGAAAGCTATAATTGTAGGGTAATACTTGTTCCTTCTCAAAAGGCTCATTGGCCTTGTATAATGTATTTGTATTCCTAAATCAAATGTTACATGGCTTGCAGATCTAGGAATTTGCAGAGGTGTGATTTGTAATGTAGAGGAAGCAGGCCAGTCTGGTGTCTGGTGGCCAGTCTGGTGTCTGGTGGCCAGTCTGGTGGCCAGTCTGGTGTCTGGTGGTCAGTCTCTTGTCTGGTGGTCAGTCTGGTGGCCAGTCTGGTGGCCAGTCTGGTGTCTGGTGGCCAGTCTGGTGGCCAGTCTGGTGTCTGGTGGTCAGTCTCTTGTCTGGTGGTCAGTCTGGTGGCCAGTCTGGTGGCCAGTCTGGTGGCCAGTCTGGTGTCTGGTGGCCAGTCTGGTGGCCAGTCTGGTGTCTGGTGGCCAGTCTCTTGTCTGGTGGCCAGTCTGGTGGTCAGTCTGGTGGCCAGTCTGGTGTCTGGTGGTCAGTCTGGTGGCCAGTCTCTTGTCTGGTAGCTAAAAATGTATGGAAGGGTGTGACCTCAGTCCTCATTGTGACAGGTGTGGTCTATAAACCTTTTATAGGCAAAT
>OMKK01085249.1:16787-29749 GCA_900302305.1 Polymixia japonica
CAAAAGGCTCATTGGCCTTGTATAATGTATTTGTATTCCTAAATCAAATGTTACATGGCTTGCAGATCTAGGAATTTGCAGAGGTGTGATTTGTAATGTAGAGGAAGCAGGCCAGTCTGGTGTCTGGTGGCCAGTCTGGTGGCCAGTCTGGTGTCTGGTGGTCAGTCTGGTGGCCAGTCTCTTGTCTGGTAGCTAAAAATGTATGGAAGGGTGTGACCTCAGTCCTCATTGTGACAGGTGTGGTCTATAAACCTTTTATAGGCAAATTATAGTCATAATGTTTGCATTTATTGATTATTAACGTGTATCCATAGTGACTAAAACATCAAGGAGAGCGAAAGCGTTTTGAAAAATGTACAAGAACATTCCAGACAAAAGATTGTAAGTTTGGGAAATGTCAAGAACCTTAATGATTAAGCAGGTGTAAAAGTAAAAGTAGGTGTTTTGGAGGCATTTTTGAAAGTATGAAGCAAAAATCTCCAATAAATTCCTACTACATTTCACTGAGGATAAAAACCATTTTCCATGTGAACTTTCTCCTGTCGCTTGCACTCATTTTTCTCAGCTTCCAGACGGTTTCAGTTCTATTTCCTGTGATAAAAGAGGGTTGAAAACATCCTACTGCCGAGTCAAGTATTTTTTCTGCTTTCTAACTGTAATTTTAAGGAAGCCAGTTAATAATAAGTACATTTCACACATTACCCAATTAAAAAAAAACCACAGGGTGGAGACTAACTTTTGTCACATTCTCTGAAATATATCTCTGTCAAACAACTTTGTAACTCAACGGAGTACGCAATGTTCAGAAATGGTGACGACCACGTTGGAGAGATGGTGAAAGAGAGAGGAAACCAGTTAATCTTTCTTAACCACGTTAAATGATTCAGAATTGAGCTCTTTTGGGGTGTTGGCTCCTTTCAAACTTCTTCAGTAGAACATTTATATCTTTTGATTCATCTCCATGTCGTTCGTGCTTACGTGGATCAGGGTAGACTTCTGATTACCACAGATCATGAGTAATTTGTTCCAGTCATTTCCTGCTCACTGTAAAAGGATTGTGTCAAAATGTTTAGCGACCATCTATTTTACGTTGGCCTCGGCTGAATCGAAGTGATGTTTTTCACAGCCTCCTCTAACGATGCGCTCGTTGAAGCGTGGCGTGGTATTGACAGATTATATTGTATTTCTTTCCTCTAACTAATTGTGCAATCGCGATACGTGTGGATACCGGTATTTCTACATAACCTTTATTTTGGTACTCATGGAAATGAAGAAAGGAAACGTCTTAAGAATTGCAGTTAATATACAATTTATGTTTTTTAATGAATTGAGCAGTGCCCTTGTTCATTCTGTTGAGAAACACGGTGTTGTTCTGCTGTTACGACATCGTGGCTCTGATTCACCGAAGGATGAGTTAAACATCACTATCCACTTTGCGGCAATTATTTTTAGTTTCAAACGCATAAAATGTTAATACCAAAGATTGCTGTATACTGCAAGAAAAAGGAGGTTTCGAGGCTTTGCAAATGACAAATGTAAGTTCTGCATCATTCAAATAATGGCTGAGACGTTGTCAGCATGTGCAGTCGGTAAACAAAACTGTGGGATTGGAATAATTCATGTTGCTCAAAACTTAAGACCCGATTGATTTTTACCTAAGATGCAGAATGAATACACTAGGTCACGTTGATCGTGCTTTTTTTTTTTGTCATCAACATTGTTTACATTGATTTAAATTTGAGTAAGACTGGATGTGCGCGAGCTCCTTATCGATCTTTGTGTTTCTCAGAAGGAATAACGAATAACTTGGGTGAGACGACGTAGTTTGTGTTGGAATTGATCACGTGACATTTCAAACTGGGATTTAAAGGGACGTTACCCAAACTAGAACAAGTCGGGTAACGTGAAACAAGCTATGTAAAAACGTTGGCAAACTCAGAAAGAAAGTGGTCACAAAGGTAAAACCAGCGATTGTCTCCAGGTCCAACTGATTCCTCCTCTAGACTGTGGAAAAGTTCTTTGTCTCCCTACAGAATTTAAAATGCCACTAAAATATTTATTTTGGTTGCCTGCCAGGCCTCTTTTTGGCATATGACATGCAGTATGATAACTGGGAACACCCTCAATAGTCTTGTCACACGACTGCCTGGAGAAAAGGCTATGGAAATGTACAAATTGGAGAGTAACGGATTCCTTTTACCGGCTTGTAAATGATGCTAATAATTGGCGGTATTGAGTTTTTGGGGCAGAAGTAAACCATAAATAATTGAAAACGATCAGATTATGCCGTGGAGTTGGATAAATCCATTGTGTTACGTTACTGGTCACTTCTTCAAAAGTATCAATAACAGATTACCTTGGGAATGAAACCCTTCCTACCTTGTCTTAGATGTACCTTTTTATAAAAGATAAAAGTTGTAGATGTACAAAGGGAGCGGCCTTTGAAGGACTTAACATGGGCTATCATTGCACCCGTGGATGGTTTTGTCATGGTCTGACTCTCCAGTACTTCCCTGGTCAAAGGTTCAACTCGGGACAGTTTTGTCTGTTTGTCTTTTCCAGTCTGGGTCGACCTGCTGCCTTCCGACGCTCTGTCGTGTTGCTCCAGCATCATTTACAGAAGAGATCTGAAATGACGTGAAAGAAATCAGTAGTCATTGGTTCACTTCTAATCTACGATCACTGTTCAGATAATAGCAGTCTCAGATTAGCACTTGTTATACTTTATGTACACAGAAACTAATTTCAGCCAAACATGGGTGAATCCAGGAGAAGTCTGATTCCGATAGCTCCCATACTTTAGTTTGACCTTGGGTTTTCTTGCATAAGGAGAGTTTGTCCTTTGGAAAAACTTTAATCTCCAACTGCCCCTCAGTTTACGGAGAGATGTCTAGTTCAATGACCTTAGCCCGATATATTTTTGAACACAACATCTTGGAACTCGTCCACGTAAAAGGCCGAAGACTCGCTGGCGTATGATTTGTCCACACAAAGACAACATCTGCAACACAAGTGGAGAAAGTAGCTGGCGAATTTGTCCTCCCCGCAGCCATTGCAGTCATGTCTGAAAAGGCTTTTGTTGTCACATGGACGGCCCATTGTGTGTGTAAAAAGCAAAAAAGCCTTTTGTGTGGCTTTCCACAAACACTGAGGAGGTTTCATAGACCACCCATGTAAACAGGCTGCACTCGGCAGGCTTCAGTTTCGAACACACACAAAACGGTTATGACAAAGTATTGACTTTGTTAAGTATTAATTTTGTATCCGTTGATGCGTGTTGAGTCAAGAATTAGTCAAATAATGTGTACATCCTTTAATTGGTTCGTTTATGTATTTGGTATTGTTGGAAATAACATTTCTGTTATATGCATAACATATTAACACAATATTCTTTGCTGCATGCGCTCATTTTAGTGTAATTTGTAGGAATACCACAGACAAAAACTACAATGGTAAAATGGGAATGTCAAACCAGATACTAGTAGCATTACTACTAGGAAAAACCACTCGCACTTTGGATTACATGTGGTTAGATCATAGTTACCAGATTAGATTTCTGAGTAACTTCTGGTCTACACTTCCTCACGTGCAGTTTCTCAACAGTTCAACTCCTCAATTCTTTGTGTGAATTTGACCTCGTTAGAAGGACGTTTCTCCCCTCACTCCTTGTTTGTTGGACAGATGAACACAGCAGTCGCTGGAACCGAGTTCTCCGCCCTCCTCCGTTCCCATGCGCTTGTATCCATCCTCGTCTCGACCACGTAGTCATTTTCAGCTTAGTGTGATCTCTAGGAATGTCAGCCGGAAAACCCAGCTGTGGGATGATTCTCACACTCCGTTTAATCAGACAGACACAGACAGGTATCCAAGAAGTTTTCCTTTTTTGACCAAGGAATAGACCATCTGACACATACGTAAGCTATATGAATTCTGCCTAGAATTGAAATTGAGGATTTAGATTCCCACTGCTACCTTCTCTAAGACCTATGTCTACTGTCTTCGTTATAAGATAAGATGACACTTTATGTCCTTGGGGAATTACATTATCGCAACAGCCAGTGCAGGGTACAGCAATGAGGAAAAGTGTAGTATAGTCACATGTAATAAAAATAAGCACCATGTACAGTAACAAGAAACAAACAGCCTTTATCATCGCTATAATTGACCTCTTCTGGTATATTTACATTTACCTTTCATACAAAATCTTTCTTCCTCTACTGGCCAACCAAACATCTGCCACGGCCCCAGGAAACCGTCTCAACTGCTGATAGCGCGTCACAAAATAAACTACCAAGATGTCCAATAGTACGCAGTGGACAATGGGAACCCCGAACCCTTCAAAAAAAAAAAAAAAAGGGCCGCGCATGTGAAGATGTGTGGCTGGCCTGATGAGATCTGGCATGATCGATCAGTCTCATGGCCCCTGATGGAAAGGGGAACCAGAAGGCAGTCGCTTTCACCACAGGCCAGATGGCAGTGGCACGTTGCCATGCTCAGGATGCCTGCTCTGCTAGTCCACCAGACAGCGGCGTGTGTGTGTGTCTGTGTGTCTGTGTGTAGACTGATATTTGCCATCTGAACAGTTATACCCTGTACTCTGTCAAACCCGCTCAAGGGTCATGGTGAGGAGGAGGTCCACTGCCAGGAACTTTGTCATCCATTCCTGTACATCAGCTTTCAGGAACTGTTTATTCAAAGAGCCTTTAGTAACTTTCTCTCTGACTCACCGGCATTCCATTGCCCTCCGGTGTTTTATTGATTTGTGTATAGCTTGGCATCACGCAGGCTAGAAAAGCAGATAAGCATTGGAGGGAAAGAGGAAGTTCTATAGACGGAATATGTACCTCCGCTGAGCAGCAAACAAACTTTCTTCCTCGGTGGTGTTGCACCTTGATCGACTCTTGGTGTACTAACCTACGTATCCCACTTCTCTACCCCCCCCCATCTTGCTCTTTCTCCTCTTCAGACCTGATTCAGTGCACCAATGAGATGAATGTGAACATCCCTCAGCTGGCTGACACACTGTTTGAGAGGACCACCAACACCAGCTGGGTAGTTGTCTTCAAGTCGCTCACAGCAACGCACCACCTGATGGTCTACGGCAACGAGGTCAGGACATTAACGACAAACTCTCCTCACTCACTCTCAGGTCATAGATCATTGGAACGGATGTAAGATGTCTTCAAAGGAATACACTGACTTTCCACCAAATACTTTTTCTGTTAGCAGTTGCAACCCAGTGTATGCTAGCAGACGTCCTAAGAGTTTAGGACACGGCGTGTTTAGGGGACGGTGTGAACTAGCTTGGCATCATATAAGCAGCAAACATTGTGCAGAGGTGAAACTGTTCAAAGCACAGCAATTACTGGATTAAAAAAAGCTTATTTGCAAGAAAGTAACTGGCCCAGCTTCAAATTGAACACAAACAGTTTTCATTGTTACTCGTTTTGCATGAATATACAGGTGGCCTTGACCTCACACGTTGTTTTCTCTTGCAGAGGTTTATACAGTATCTTGCTTCAAGGAACACGCTATTCAACCTCAGCAATTTTTTGGACAAAAGCGGCTTACAAGGTACAAAACCATCGCTTCACAATATGCTCTTGTGTCCTCAGCCAATTTGCATGCGTGCGATAACACCGACAAAAAACACTTCTTCTCTTTCTTTTTAAACGTAGGCTACGACATGTCGACGTTCATTCGGAGGTACAGCCGTTACCTGAATGAGAAGGCTGTGTCCTACAGACAAGTCGCTTTTGACTTTACTAAAGTGAAAAGGGGGTAAAGAGAGTTTGTTTTTAACCATTTGTTTTCTGTCACAGTAACATACGCTGACGTCAGTGCTAGCTAGATAATCCCCGAACTCGCCGTTAACATCTATGAAAATGTATGAGAGAGTTCTAGCGAGCGACTCTTTTGAACTGTAAACGGGTATAAGTTTGGCTTTGAATCAGGCTTTGCCCCTCACCCGCCCCTGAAGATAATTGACACAAAAAAAAGCCCCAGCCTGTCCATCTGCACTACAAAACATTTCCCCACTGCAAAAGCCCCTCATCAGAAGCGAGACATAAAAGCCACACTTTTCACTAGCGGTAACAGGCTAAGACATTACACCAGGAATGTGGTAAAGATTTCTCCTGTTTTACTCTCTTTTCCACAGGTCTGATGGAGTGATGAGAACCATGAACACAGAGAAGCTCCTCAAGACCGTCCCCATCATCCAGAATCAGATGGATGTGTTGCTTGATTTCAACGTAAGCGCCTAGCAACGAATCCTATTAGCATCTTGGTTTCCTGCAGGGACCCGTATCCTACCCTAATTATTCAAATGTTACATTGTCTTAGGAGTAGTGCGCTACTCGTGAATTCCATGGCGTTGGCATTTTTCTAAACTAATACGTGTTCACAATTACTATCTCTGGCTACTGCTGCGTTTACATGGATTCAGGCAGTCGGCAAACCGGATGTCCTTTTAGTGGCCGAGAGCAGGACGGTCAAATTAGGTGAGGCAGACGGAGAATACCGGTAACGGTAACGATAGATGGCATTGCCGTCAAAAGTTAAAATATTTAAACTTTTTGCCGTCCTCCACGGCGGAATTTACAACCGGATGTTTCGTAGCTCCCTCACACAAGGAGAAAACATGGCCGACCTGGAACAGAGATGGAAATCTGCAGTAGAACATTAAGAGAAAGCATTCTTTGTAACGAATGGAACATCACCATAGCAACATATTGTCGCGTGTGTTTTGCCATCCTGTCATTCCGTCAGACTGTTTGTTTGTTTTGCCTGTGCTGCCCAGAAGGTGTTGTCCGTCTGCCGTCTGCCTGAATCCATGTGAATGCAGCGTAAACTCGCAATAGATACCCAGACACGCACCTCATCCGCCCTTCTTTCTAGGTCAACGCCAATGAGCTGACAAACGGTGTGATCAACGCGGCCTTCATGCTTCTGTTCAAAGACGCCATCCGGCTGTTTGCTGCCTACAATGAGGGGATCATCAATCTGCTAGGTGAGTATGATTACTCACTTCCCGAAGCATGTCCTTAATGTGGCCACATCTTTGTACATTAACTAGTCTGACTGTAGTGCCTTATCCAGTTCAGCGTTATTTAAGTCACTATAGGCATCGATGGACGTTGGCCAGAGTTGAGAAGAGACTGAATGAGTTCCCGGAGGGGGCCGCTATTCTTTAAAACTTTACACGAGGGGGAGGGGGTGTAGCTCCCCAGTAGTTGTTATGAATTCTGGTCTATCCCACACCTAAAATTAATATTTGTGGATGATGAGCATACTCCTCTAAGCCAGTTAAGGGCTAGGCTACCCTGCTGGGTGTATCAACCTGCTACACAAGGAAATTCAAAGGCTTTATTTCACAAGGTCTTATTTGCATTGTATAAAACAGGACAGACCGCTATAGACGGTAAAATGCTGAACCTGGGCATAGGCATACGAGTAATGGATCTACAAAATTCAGGTTACCCCATAGTTTAAAAAATATATATATATTTGGCCGCAGTAGCAGCAACATGCAGGCCAGTTAAAGAAAAGAGAAAAACGTAAAAACAACTTTTATGTTTAGTGGTGCATCAATATTTAATTTTCTGTAAGTCTTTTGCTCTGTTGTTACCATGCAGAGGCTTTGTGTTCCAGGCCTCAAACTGTAGCATGCATCAATGTGTGATGAGACATATTTGATTTATACACCCCTTGGAGGTACCAATACCAGATGCATAAACAAAAAACAGCTACTAGTGTTGACTAGTTTGAAAATGCATTAACTTGACCGAAATGAGAGAAAGATGAAATATTTGAGGCCACAACACAGGTTTTGTAACCAAATGAAAGTCCTGTGATGTGTGTTGTGAATAATAATTTTCTGTTTTGAAGATCTGTCTCACGTTTACTCATGTTCTCTTATATCACAGAGAAGTACTTTGACATGAAGAAAATCCAATGCAAAGAAGGTCTCGACATCTACAAGAAGTTCCTCACGCGAATGACAAGAATCTCCGAGTTCCTAAAAGTTGCAGAGGCAAGTACAGATGTTACCCCAGGAGATCTGTGATTCGTTAAACTCCTTGGATCATTTGGATATTTTTGTTTTTACCTCATTTTTGATCCTCCTGGCTCTCTTCCTGCAGCAAGTGGGAATAGATCGAGGCGACATCCCAGATCTCTCTCAGGTAAGAAAGTGCTTCTTTGACTTGTGAATGCGACAGGTCTGAAGACAGCCGTGCAGTAGCTTACGAACCTTTGCTCTGTGCCTTTCACTGTTTACAGGCTTAATAATAATAATAATATATCACATTTATATAGCGCTTTTCCTAGTGCTCAAAGACGCTTGCTTCGCTCAAAAGGGAAAATGTTCACATTTTTTTGGACGTTATTCATTTAGAGATGATGCTAGAAAAACAGACTGTACCCCACGTAGAGTTGCACATATAAGAGCTTGCAGATGCACCTCGGTCATGGCATAATTGGTTTTGCAAACTCTACTTTGATATAATGGAAACACATGCTTTTTTTAATGCACAGATTAATCAATTGCATTTGGATCTTTTTTTTTTTAAGCTTGTTGCACAGTGTCACTACCAGGCCACCTGATGCGAGCTGCAAGTGTTTTCTTTATCTTGACAGCCGTCACAGAACCTATGAAAATTGCAGAACAATATGTTCCCTTGAGCTGCCTTCATAAGCTTCGAAAGAATTCACAAAACGTTTGATTTATGCTGCTAAATATATACTCTTCCAACACAAGCATCTAGAACTGTATTTCCAAGCCCAGAATAATGTGAAATAATGAATGACGTGACCTGAGTAATAGTTTGGGTGTTTTCTAACTAGCTGTGCTGCCTTCACGATATTAGCTTCCAAAAATTGTCTACTGTTCCCTGTTAACACACCGCCGGCCCCCCTGAGCGTCGGCTCTAACGAACTTTAACACCAAGCGCTGTGCTCGGTCCCAAAGCTTTGCACGCCAGGCAGACACTGCATGTTCCCACTGTTGCACTTAGACAGAGCTTCAGACTCCAACTCACCCCTGGCCTTGCACGTTGTACAGCAAATAAAGGTGTGACTCAATGTTTTAGTGAGGGATATGATGATACCATCCCAGATAAAAGCAAGTTAAAGGATGACAAAAGATAAACAACCTCTCGGTCCTGACGTGGAAGGGTCAGTCGGCATCGGTCAGACTAGGGCAGCATTAGGAGTCAAATCTCGGAAATCTCGGACCATCATCAGGTATTATAAGTCCATTATAGGCCAGTCACTTGTTAAGGGGTCCCTAACTTAAAAACAATACTTAGAAGCTCCGTTCATTATGATTTTAAACTTTATACTTTATACTCCTCTATTATACTTAACTCAGTAGTTGCAACAGTTTCTCCCGAAAACTTTCCTAATGCTATCTTGACAGTTACCACCTTTATTTTCTGTATTCTTCCCTTCCTTTATCTCTCCATTTTCAGTTCACGGTTTGTGTAAGTATCTGAACCCTTTTCTGTCTCTCTCTGTGCTTTAACAGTAGCTCTATAACCTGTCACATGCTCCAATGTTTGATTTTTTTCTGTAGATATTTTATATCTTAGATATTTTATATTATATTACGGTCTTTGAGACTAACTTGTCTGCGTCTCTAGGCCCCCAGTAGCCTGTTGGATGCCCTGGAGCAGCACCTGGCCTCTCTAGAAGGAAAGAAAGTGAAAGATTCCACAGCGGCCAGCAGGTAGGTCTGCTTCTCTTCTGTTCACCTGGCTTGACTCCCTGCCATCCCAACCCGGAGCAGAGCCGGTTGTCAAGGCGGTGCGAGCGTGAGCTTTGAACCCAAGGCTTTTCCAGTCGGTGTATGTTTTTGTCCTATAGTTCAGGTTGTGCTTAATCTTAATCTTGTATTGTTTTTGTTTTTTGTTTTACTCTGGAAATGCGTATCCCATCATATTGATCTAGACCCACCTCACACATGGGTCGAAGGTTTACTCTTCAGTTGAACGTCTGCGCTACGTACTAAAAGATTAGAAAACGGCTATCTTTGTTGTATTTGTTGCTGCCTCACCCAGGTTCTGTGTCAAAGTCCAGTGATAACTGTACGCGTTTGTAACTTTGTAGTACGAGCGCTGGTCATAAAATCATTTTTCCAGAGCTCTCAAATGACTGCTGGTCCCTCTGTGTGTGTGTGTGTGTGTGTGTGTGTGTGTGTGTGTGTGTGTGTGTCTGTGTCGATTCAGGGCTAGCACTCTGTCCAATGCCGTCTCCTCTCTGGCCAACACCGGCATATCTTTCACCAGAGTGGACGAGAGGGAAAAACAGGCAGCGCTGGAGGAAGAGCAGGCTCGCCTAAAAGCATTGAAAGTACATTTCCCGCCTCACTCACCTACATTCCTTTCAGCCTTACCAGCCAAACCAGCTACGTCCAGCAGCAAGTACTGCTTAACCCCCCCCTAATGACATCTGGGTGCTGCGCTTTGAACGATGGGCGAAATTAACTCTAAGTCTGGAGGAAACCTTGGGACTGGAGTTTTGCATGAATTGGCAACGTTCCTGCCATTGTTTAATATTTGTTTTTCTTTATACCGAAACATTTAAGTAGTGTAACATTTAAGCAGACCGTCCCTCCGACGATCGAAACGATCGTTTTCCACGCTCTAGTCGTAACGGTTTAAGAGGAATAATAGTTCCGCTGCAGTATTGACTAGCTAAATCCAGGTACGTCTGTGAGATTCTGTCGTGGTGATGCCGGCCTCCCATCTGCCCTAGGAGCAGCGCGTGAAGGAGCTGCAGAAGAATCCTGCTACCACAGACACCTCTCCCATCTCCACCACGGGAGGGACCATCAACTCAGCCCCGGCGATCGACCTCTTCTCCTCCCCCAGCTCCACTAACAGGTGAGGGCAGGGAGGGTCGCTGCTCTTCTTAAAACGCCCAGCGTTGATCTTTTTTTTGTTCGTGCTTCCCCAGAGCTCTTCAGGCTTCACATGAGCTCTTTTTTTTATTTCGTTTTTTACGCCTTGATATCAGGCTTATCTGAAGGATAAACTAGCTGACACAGTAAGCAGTTTAAAGGTAGGATCTGCGTTTTGGGTACGTGAAGTTAACATCCCTGACATCACGTTTGTGCCCCATGACGATACAGCGACTGTTATCGTCAGGAAAATGATAATATCAAACAATAATATCGGCACACGATGTCAAAAGTTGTCATCAACAAATGCAACATATTTAAATAGGATGAAAAGTGACTAAAAGTGACTAAAATTAAAACTAGGATCAAAACGAATGTGTGCCATATTTATATGCAGTACTTCACCATCCGTCGGTGTATAAAGAGTATTCCGGTTCAAAAGCAGAGATGCTCAAAGGAGCCTAACAGAATGGGTTGAGATGTCTATCGACTGTGTGCAACTTTCCTGCCCAGGCTACTGGCCTCCTTGCCAAGTTGCTCTTTGTTGTGTGTTCGTGAAACTGTCTTAAACCAGACAGTCCGTTGCAGATGTTGCAAGTTTGGGGCTTAAAGTAATTGTACTCACTAATTGGAAAAAAAAGAGTTCCTCAATATGGTTTGAAGCTTTTCAGACGACAAAGCATATAATGCCATTTTAAGTTTTCTAGGTAACAGATGTTTTCAAATCTTTTGTGTAAGGATCTAGATGTTGTTCCTTTAAGGCTGAATGTTCTAAATGGACTTGCAGTCCAATATGCGGTTGGTCAGTGAGTGACTGTTATACGTAACCTTCGTTGCCCTTGACCTCCTCCCTGTCCTCCATGCAGCACGTCCAGGGCAGCCAACGACCTGCTGGACCTTCAGCCAGCTTTCCAGCAGGCGCTGCCCCTCTCCACCGGCCAGCCTGCCGGCAACACATGGGGAGGTGAGAGGTCCACACCTTGGCACTGCTTCAACGCACACTGCCATAGCATACACACACACACACACACACACATTCACACGTGTACGTATGGAAACACACACACACACCTACGTCACACTTTCACTAGCGCAGACACACACCTCGCATACCACCCGTAGTTTACACATGCAGCTCCTTGGTTCCTTGTGTGTTAGAGGTTGTACACACAGGTACACAGCAACGCTTGTTGTTATTATTATTATTATCATTATTAATAAAAGAAAAACAAAATTCCTACATAAAACAAACGGGACGGACAATTTAGTAAGAGACAAGATGCAAGACAAGACATGGAATGAATAACAAATTATACCAAATTTTGGCCAGTAGCAATGTTTATACTCTGTACCGTTTGGTGCCTGGAATATGCCTTGCTTGCTAATTCCAACATAATATTGACTGTATGAACTGTATGAAAGTGATTGATACTCTTGGAATAGTCAAAGTGTTGGTACACGTCAACATCAGAGCGTTGCAGTGCTGTCAGCAGGAAGCTTATCTCCAAATCCGTAATATTGTGTGCTTTACACTTCAATCTCGTATCGAAAATATGTAAATAACGATAAGGCTGGCACAACAAGATAACAACATTTGCCTTGAACTCAACATGTTAGTGAATGGACTAAAACTGTTTTTTTTTATGTATACTTTGAGATTATGAGCGTTTAGTCCATCGACATCAGAAAACATAAACTGCCAATCTGTGGTGTCGGAAGGGGGGGGTGACATGTTCATGCATCTGTACTGTTTTTGTACTTTGCCGTTTTCATAACTAAAACACAATGTTGTTCTTTTGATAACGTAGTCCCTCAGTCACTGTGTCACCAAAGCGTCAGCCAGGATTTCCCCGTACGACATTCATTATCTATATGTACACAGATTCCCTGACATGGATACGTGGATACGTGGATGTGTACGGTGTGCATGAGCTGATTCTCATATCGGCCACTGTGCTGAAGGTTGTTTGCTGCCGGTGAACTCCGAACGTTCTGATAATGAAGCTCTTTCCCTATCGAGCAGTGAAGAGGTCCTGATAAAAGCTTTCCGTCTGGCCTG
>OMKK01085251.1:2500-10499 GCA_900302305.1 Polymixia japonica
ATAGCCTCGGGTCCACTTCTTCTCTTCTTCTTATCACTAGGAAACCTGCAAAGACATTTAATTGAAAACTACAGTTACATTATGTTACAATTTTCAAACCATGTTATCCAAAAGTTTTGACAATAAGAGCAGAGCAAAACACACACAAACACAAGCGGGTTGTTAAACCATTCTACGTCATCAACCCAGAATGCATTGCAAGCCTCATCACTATGGCGACCTAGCAGTAAAAATATTTCCCATACGTGTCTAATTTATTTTTAAAAAACGAAAAGGTTTTGTTCGTTTTCTACGGCGTATCTTCTTAGAGGATGATATCGCCCACAGTTGACACCTACGTATTTCTATGTTATTTTATGTTTTAGTCAAGCTTGCTTTGAACTGTAACGGTTTGTAATTCCCCGTCGCTATCGGTAGAGTCAGAATAGCGCGCATAGCACCTTTAAGGTAGGTAAAGGGTAAAAAACAAGGGGATGTGTTGTGTTACATGTGCTGGCAAATGAGTTGCCAGTCCCTAACCTCCCTCAGAATGCCCCAACTTACCAACTTCTCTTAAAGAACAAGGCAACAGTAAAGATGTCCCTTACAAATGATGCAGTCGCCCCTTTGGCCTATCAGTAGCAATTATCAAGTAGAAAAACACCCCACCCCCACTTAATAGTACATGTAGTATGTGTGTAGAGCATAGAGTATACAGTATATGTAATATACTGTAGGTGTAGTTCAGTCTGCTTAGGCAATGTATCAAGTTTGGTGTTGATAGATCAAAATGGCTTTTGGTTCTCGCGTTGATGGTTCTAAAAGCAAATTTGTAGATCAAGGATAACTGGAGATGTACATCAAATTTCATTTCAGTTGATCTTACCCTGCAGGAGATATGGCTCATTACAATTTTTACTTTGACTTTTAACTGCAATGCCCCTCATGGGCCAATTAGTGTGTTTTTCTAAATGTGGAAATGCAAATTGAAGCTGTATCATTGACTCAAAATCGGACCTGCGTTGTCAAACGAGACAGACGTTCGCCGAGGGACATTGTGACGGTCCTCTTGATTTCATTGGTCGTTACGTAATGACCAGATATTATTCAACATTCCTTAAAAATGCCACTGTGAGTCCTGTGTGGAAGCACTTCAACGAGATCAATCCTGAGAGCAGACGAGACGAGCACTCAGCTCATCGAAACCTCAGATGACTCACAAGCACGCGCACGCATTAGCGCACACACACACACACACGCACGCACACACACACCACATACAAGAGAGGAAGCATTATATTGAGAGAATGGAGTGGACAGGAGAGTGGGTGGAGAGAAAGGGATTGAGAGGTGAGAGAGAGAGAGACAAAGAGAAAGAGACTAGGAAAGAGAACAAAGAGAGAAAGGAGAATATATCTACAAATAAAAGAGGACAGACCAACAGCAGCAACCGCAGTCTGGTATTTTGAGTTATAAAGACTCATCTGATGGGGTCACACAAATAACAAGACTAGGTCAAAACCTAGTATATGGCTGGACCGTGTATGGTCAATGTTAGGGGCGGGCGGATCAATACCAAAAGTATCAATACTACAGATACTACGTCTCATTTTGAAGATCGATTCTAGCATCAATAGGATCAATACCAAAAAAGAAAATGGATCCACCTCTCTCTCTTTCTCACAATTGTCTCTGCAGACTCTGTTCCGGTGTCGTCTTCGTGACAAGAGTGTGCAAGACCGCTCCTCTGTAGTATTGCTTGTTAAATAAATTAAATTTGTAGTATCACTCACCCCTAGATGTGCGAAATTGTGCCCAAAAGCCTTGTCGCTAGAGGGCAGATGTCTTCATAACATAAGAATCACGTCCAACATATGTTGTGATTTTCTGTTTAGACCTTTCTCTCGTAATATCGTCTAAACTAGCACAGCATGGTCTTTCCTCCATCTAGTCCATCCTGCTTTTCACTTCCTGCCCTCCATCTGAATTTCACGCGTCATCTGAATCACGTGACTGCAAACAGCGAATGGTGTAACTTCACCAGTCAGTCAGTCAGTGAGTCAGTGAGTCAGTGACAGACATTCACATTTATAGGGCTGGCCCCGCTGTTGTGGTCCAGCCAAAAACTGGACCTGGTCCTAAACGCATTAAACTCTGCACGTGCATCCAAAGACGATCTGTTTGAATCGTGTTAAAGTGAAAGTAATATTGAAAAACCTGCAGGATCTCATAGCACATCTGAGCTCACTCCAAGGCACACCAGTGTGTCACAGTAAATTCACTGGCCTGTAGTAAGCTGTAGCCATGGATGACATTGACCTGGTTAAGTGTAATATCCTCTCTCTCTTTCCCAAGGTTGTAGTGTACAGCAGGCCTCACAGCTAGTCCGGTCTAGTCGTCCTTCGTGATTTTGTGTCAGTGAATATTGGAATATCATCAAATGTGAATCATTTCATTTCAGCGAGAACTCACACTATTTTATAACATAGTCTTGCCGTTGATATTAAAATCAACAGTAGTTGCACTAAAATAATTGTATTCCTGAAATAATCAACGCTAATCAGTTAATAATTAATAATTGAGATCATAATATCTAGTAAAATAATAATTTTAGCTTAATAATTTTAACTATGTTCAACCTGGCTGGGGTTAGCCATGGTATGGTATGGTCTGGTATGAACTGGTATGGACTGGTATGGACTTCATGAGAAGTCTCTGGTTACTAGGCAACTGTAGAATCTCACATTGTGCGTGTGGCTAATCTTTCAAAAATTGCGCCACAAACTGTGGTTCACGCGTTAAACCATTATGACGCAACAGCCCCGGCCCGGCTCCGGCCCGGCTCCGGCCCGGTTCGGCCAGGCTCTAAAGATAATGTAGAGGCTGGCTGCGCGACCAGACAGGTCACGGTACTGCCAGACCCCGGGCCGGTGGAGACGAGACGCTAGCGTACTGTACTCAGGACAAAGTGTCGCTCTCTTTGAGAACAGCGTGTTTGTCCCTCTTTAAGCTGCTACCATAGATACCTGTACTCTCCTCTCTCCCCTAAATATAACTTGAATGCTATATGATATGATAAAACACAATACAGTTTATTGTCCTGTACAGACTTCTCAATGGTATCCCCTGTGTCCTAAACTACAGTTATTGCTATATGGTTTGACAACATACCGTACAATTTATCGCTCGCTATACATTTGCCTTAAACTCTCTTCTCACAATATAGCTCATACTATATGATAAGACACAATACAATACAATGTGTTTCCTATATAAAGGAACTTTAGGAACCAATAGTATAACTAATAGTATTCCATCCCTCTAAATTGCGGAGCGGATTTAATGGACATGACTTGTTAAAGTGCGTATTACTGATGCATTAACCTCTAAAGGTTGTGATGAAGAGGAAGGTGAACCTATTATATTGTATAGTATTTCCTTACTGTTGTGTAGCACCAGATTTGCAGTTGCATTAGTTTTATAAACCGTGGAGTGGAGGACAAAGCATGATGATCATAAGTAATGTGAAAAAAAGGATTCATGTCCCTCGAAACACAGTCGAGTAAAAGCCCTGAGTCCCCTCAGAGGAAGTTATTCAAGTGCAGTGTTACAGCAATATTGTGTAAATGTTCTTATTAGTTCTCCTCTCCTGCTCCCAGGTCAAGTAAACACTGTTTCCGCTCGCTCCCTGCAGAGTACTGTACATATCTGAGCCCGCAGCTATAAATGAGACACGTTGAAGTATGTACTTCACCCTTTACCTCATTAAAGTCACGGGTGACAAGGGCCTGTTATGTGGAAAGTACACAGATAGCCGTATACCGACATACACCAGCTAGCGACTGGCAGTGCCGCTACCAAACAACCGTCAATCAAAATGGGATTCAGGCTGTTTCTCAAAAGCACTGTGAACATCGGAAATCATTTAATCGCGTTGTTGCCATTGGCTTAAAAAAGTCTACCACTCTCTATCAGTGAAATTCTAGAAATTTGAAAATCTCTCTAGACCCCCAGGTGTTGAATTACCCCCTACTGAGGGGACACTCTTCTTCTGCCTTCAAATTTCGGTAGAATACTGTTGTCCAAGCCTACTGTCTAGTGTTCACTATTTCCTCTCCCTCTCTATAGGAATACAGTAATCACACTACGCTATACTCCTGAAATAAACCAGATGTAATTATTACTGTACGGTTTGCAGTGTACAGCGATGCTGAGTCAGGTCGCCTTCCTATTTGGATATGCTATTGTTGTATACAATACAAATTTAACACTACCCCAGTTCCTGTAATTGTGATGTACTGTATAAGAGCTGCAGCAATGTACTCATGTACTCCTCAGTGGACGCGTCGCAGTCTACATTGTACCTCGACGGCAACTATGTCTTCCTCACATTTAAAGGAATACACCTCCTCACTCCTCGCTAATCCTCACTAATAACTTTTTGGAAAATTCACCCTTTCGACAACTTAACTGGTTATGTGATGAGAACGCAGACGCCAAAATCCCTAGTAGAGATTGTTTGCTCGGGTGCCCAATGCTAACACTAACGTTAGCATACATCGTGTTGTAAATGTAGCATTAGGCTTAGCTAGTCGCCTACATTTACCACCGTTTCCCAAAACGTTGGTGTATTCCTAGTATATTAATGTTGAAAATAGTATTGAACACTTTCACCATTCCATCTTTTTGGGTCTAAAAACACTGGGTGAGATGGAGATACTTCTTCGTGTACTTGTTTGCAACCTAAAGCGTACAGTGCCGTTGAGAGGGTCTGCCAATTCGAGGCTACTAGAGTTGCATACCGTATGAGTTCATCACATGTCCCTTCTCTCGTCCAATAGGTAGAAGAGCCCTACACTAAGCTGCAGCCATGGATGAGATGGACCTACCCCAGATGAAGAAGGAGGTGGAGAGCCTCAAGTACCAGCTGGCCTTCAAGAGAGAGAAGTCCTCCAAAACAGTGACTGAGTGAGTAGTTATCGTACTCTACGAGGGCCCTACGTGCTACGCGCTCCGAGGTCAAACCCCTCGTAAAGTGAGGAGCAGGTCACTTGTTTACCGGGTACAATAAGCACACAAGTTGAGACACGTCGGTACCAAAATAGTCACGCATAGCAGTGTCGACAATGTTCTCATGTATACATCTTCGCACATACTGTATAGCAGTTACACTTCACTATACATAGAAATATACATTATTCAAACATTCAGTATACATTCAATATGAGTGGTACAGTATATACAAGCAGTTATCCGTAGATAAGTGACTACAGAAACAGCGACCTTCATCTGAGTAATGATATACAGGTTTGTCCAAACCTCCTCCGCTGTGGTCAGTGAAACAGGGTGAATTGACTGGTGGTGTAGGGGTGTTAGGGCCGACTGGTGGTATTCCCTGTCCAATCACAGTAATTATACCACCAGCGCAGGGACCCCCTAGTCTTTAATGAGGTGGTACACCCCGCTGTCCCTTAGGCCGCTTAAGGACACCACCTCCCTCTGAGCGACAGGGAGAGGACAATGTGTGTATGTGCTTGTGTACGTGAGTACTCTACTCGTGCACGTGCACGTAAGCGCGTGCACGTGCATGCTCACGCTTGCCGTGAACCCTACTGTGCGTACTTCCCATTGAGCGTGTGTGTGTGTGTGTGTATGTGTGTGTGTGCGCGCGCACGTGCCTCCGCAAGCATGTGTGTACGTACCCGCGTGTCTTTCCGTTCGCGTGCGCGTGCACGAGAGCGTGTCCAAGCATGCGTGAACGTGCGTGTCCTCCAGTTTGCCCGTGTTGAGTGTGTGTGCGTGTGTGTGTGTGTGTGTGCCCGTGTTGATGTTATGTGTGTGATGTGCGTGTGTGTGTGTGTGTGTGTTTGGTGCTAGCTCCTCTCTGAGTATCTCTGTGGGTCTCTGAGGTCCAGCTGGCTCCGGTTCAAGCCAGGTCAGCTGTGTGTCAGAAGAGCAACTGAAGGAGACCACGCAGGCCTCTTAAGGTCAGCCTTTCATGCAGACCCAGAGCTGATGTAGCGGATAAGAGCCCCGCTGAACTACATGACCTCCTGCAGCGCCACGATCGAACACCATCACGAACTTCTTTCTTGTGCCTCAATCCAGGCTTCGTTGTGCACGGTCGTGCAGTGGAAAATGCTAATTAAAGCAAGAGCCAAACGCGTATATACAAATGAAAACAATCTTTACTTGGCTCATCGTCCCGCTGGCTGCCCCCTAAGCAAGTTGAAGGCAATAACGTCTCTCGCGATATTAATGTCCAGCTCTCCCTCTCTACCGTTTCCTACAGCATTTATAGAGTAATTAACATCAGGAAAACAAAAGCATTATATCATTATAGTACTTACGTAAGGGTATTCATTAACCTAAGGCGTTGGTGGACAACATGATATGACACTGATGACGAGGCTCGATCCTCTCAGCGTTCCCCCAACACGTAATAACACAAAATGACAACGGCACACAATAACACACTCGTTCAATTTTAAAATTCACTTACTGTCTGTTTGCTAACCTCAAACCAGCTCACGTCATTCGCACGTCATTTAGTCAATAAATATCGACGAAAGCGGGATTCGGTGACCCAACGTGCCGCGACACAGCAGCGATATCCGAACACAGTCGACGCAAATGATGTAACTGGAGGCTATTGTTCGGTTTCTGTAGAAGATCAACTTTAGACTGAACGCTTCCTGTCAGGCCTTCGTTCCATACTTCAGAAAACGCTCGTTCGCCCGTCAAAGTCTGACTCCTGACGCTAACTTTGCGCTACTGATTGATTGTAGAGGACTATCTTTAAACGAACGCTACTTCCGAGCGTTAGTTTACATACAGTCGAAAGCTGAACATGTTTTTTAGTAAGTTTTCTCACAGCTAACCAGAAAAAATAAATCAACTGCAGTATAGTAGAGGTTACGGGTGATGCACTACAAGACACATTCACTGCCTAATAAAAGTCGTTAAACTCAGATTTCAGGATTTGGCGCGCTTTAATTTCAGCATAATTAAACACTTGAGGATTGAAACACCGAACGTAAAATGATCCCAATCTTTTATGTGACTAACATCGCCTGCGAGACGATGGAAATGGAATTATATTTTATGCAGACAGAGCTTTGAAGATACTTACGGACAGTATTTGTAAACGTTATTTGAGGAAATCAGTCATTTGACGTTTCAGGCTTTCCTTTCAGATGTCAGTGGGGAGTTGTTATTGTGTCGTTATCGTTATCGTTTTTTAACGCTGGGTAGCTTTGAGACTCTGCCAATCAGCCTGGGTTCGGGTTCTTTCATGATCGTGACCCCCTTGTCTAAGGTTTTAGCAGAATTCAAAGACTCGGCGCTTAAGGTACCTCGGTCCCTCCTACTCATCTCCTCACCTCATCTCCTACTGTCCTCTCTCTCTCCTTTCCTTCATCTAGTGAAGTGGATATATCAGTGTTTCCCACAGGTTGAGAATTTACTTGCGGTGGAGCGGCGTAATAATAAATTAGTCAAACAAAGGTTTATGAATAACTATTTACATATTAAAATCCATTTTCCATTTTCAAAATCTATTAAAGAACAAAGCAGACTTTAACTCTGTTTTTTTTGATGAACATAAATATCTAGTTGCCTGAGAGAACAACCATTTTCATGGGGCCATCATGTCAGAGTAACACTAAGTTAACACCTTTCAGAGATCCCACTTTAATATTGTTTGAAGGTATTGATTTGGTTTACTGCACTATAATACTGTTATAGCTAGCTAAATATTTGATGTTAGAAAAGCCCAGGCAACTGCCTGTGTTCGACTGTGTCAATGATCACACCAAACAGCCAGTCAAAGGTCATGGTCAGTATTCAAAGCGACCAATCAAAGGAGGGGAGCCATCAGCCGCTGCCTATTCATATAATTTGGTGTTATTCCATCCCCGCCTCAGAAGTCAGCTTGACGAGCGAGCGTTGAGCGGTAGCGAGCGTTGAGCGGTAGCGAGCGCGTAGGGAGGCTGGAGCTCACGGGACCACATTTGTGCAC
>OMKK01085253.1:0-11721 GCA_900302305.1 Polymixia japonica
GCGTCAGCTTGGCTACAGTCAGCTTGAACATGACAATGCAAAGGATCGGTTACTGATTTGGTCTCTCGGGAACAAGACATTGAACGAGAGAAGCACAAGTAAAAACATCTCTTGTTCTGATCCTACTTGTAAGAGATTTTCAAGATGTCGACATGTGCATTCTAAAAGCTTTGCAATGGCCTGTACCGGGGTCAAGTCGGTGACAGTGTTCCCATCTGTGTGCTACCTTATTCACAGAAGCTTTTCTCACAGGCACTACACATACTACTGCTGATGTGCCAGTGCTACCTGAGGAAGTAGTTACAAAGGAAAATTATGCCAGTTATGACCCAAAACTGATTGTACAAATTGATCAATATTTTTAGTGTTATATCTCACCTTGCCAATTATCTTGACAGCAGCTTCTGAACCACCAGCTAAGGGGAAGAGAGTGGAACTACAATGGTGGCTGGTAGACTCATTTTTCTGGCTACAGGGGCTGCAGCCATACCTGCATTACCACTTGGAAAAAGATAATAGAAGATAAGATATAAATAATTTCAGCCACATGTTTGACAATAAAACTTTATGTCGCAGTTCAGTCTTTGCAAACCACTGGCCTACATAACATGGGGCAATGTAGACGCTAAATTAGAGATCTTTACGATAACACAAACAGAGCAGAGCAGAGGATTATTTGTTTACTCGTTTATCCGAGAGAAATCAAGCTACATTAGATAAGATTTTCCAAAGCTGAAACAGAACAACTGGAGACAGACGGATAACAAACGAGGTGGAAATGCTCCGGTATGGTTTGGTTAGAAAAATAAATGTGAAATAAATGTGTGTACAAATAAACAAAACTATGTTCAACAAGTGAAAAAGATTAAGAATGAGCATTTCGTGTCAACTATCAGCTGCAGTCAACAGTTAGCCAAGTTTAAGGTAACAATTGATACATTGAAAATCATTCAACTTTATAGCCAACCATTACTATATTCATTTAACAGCTAAGGTAACAATTAATATTAAATATTGACTTACGTTTGGAAGCACAGAATGTTCCCTTAACACCGTCCGGCTGGACGACGAACTATTTTGCATATTTTACAAATGTTTTAAATGTCAAGCAATTGCATCACCAATTTCCTGATATGTTGTACCGCGATTCTACCGCTAGGTGGTAGTATTAACCAAATTACCATACCTCTCAGTCGGCTGATGCAGCATCAAACAATCGAAGTCAAAATAAATTCCCCCACGCTTTTCTGGGCCTGGTGTTATACAATTCAGTCATATGCGAATATAATGTTTTAAAGGTCCGATATGTGGCATATAAAATTATTTACTGTTTCACTTTATATCTCAATTGACGAGGTGGCCGAGTGGTTAAGGCGATGGACTGCTAATCCATTGTGCTCTGCACGCGTGGGTTCGAATCCCATCCTCGTCGGTCTTAAAATTTTCATCAACTTGTTAAAGTTAGGATTCCTGGAAAATGTAATTATGCCAAGTACATACTGAAGGAAAACCCCACTAGCAAAGATAACATACTGCAAGCTGTATTTTGGTTTAACTCTGTAGACCTTAAATATTTACCAGCCAGGTATGTCTGAGTATATAAAGATATTACTTTAGTCTGGACTAACTTCGGAATAAAGTAAGTTGTGTTGTATGTATTGACTTGTAAAAAAACGTGCATTGTCTATTAGCCTATCATTTCCATGTATGATTTCTGTTTCTCAATAAATCTCAAATAACTTATTTTTAAGGGCTGTCCTCAATTTCAGTCTCAGAAGACAATTCAGCAGTGTAAGCAATATATTCCTATAGTACTATATAAAATAATATATTTCCATAACTTAATAGTCTCAGTGAGTGCATTCTGTATCACAAGTTTCAGAACCACTTCAATTTGTGGGGAAGGCTCTGGTGGGGAAACTAGACCCCACTGCAGATGGACACCAGTGTGTGATGATGGACTATTTTACCAAATGGACAGAAATCTACCCTGTGCTGAATAAGTGGCCCCCGCAGTGGCCAAAGAGTGCATTGTGGACTTCTTCCATTAGTTTGGTGCAATGAAAAGAATGTTAATACACCAAGGGAGAGAGTTTGTGAATAAAGTTCAGTTTATTCTAATGCTAATACTTTATTTTTTGCCCAACCATTGTTCTAACCAGTTTCCAGAGCATAGCATATGCTGAACAACTGTTTTGTACTTTGTAAGTTACATTGGCTAAAAGCATCAATTATATTGCTAAAATGTGATGCAAATTTCTGTACTTTCACCCCGAATATTTTGATTTCCATGAATCTTCTGGGCTAACTGTCCTGAACATTTATTTCTATTTGACATGAAAATTGCAGCTCAACTAGAGTCTGAGAAAGACTATAAATTAAAAGGAGTGTTTATGCCCAGTACCACCCCCAAAACAAATGGATTGGAAATTAAAATAATGGCTCTATAACAAAGTAATTTGCAAATTTAGGCTTTTATGGCCAGTAGAGGATGGAAGTACACTAGCAGGTTTTTTAGCAAAAATGTTTAAGTTTAGTTGTTTATGGGAACTGTTACAAATTTGAAGGGATTTGTTATCTCATTTCAGAACTCTCAACAAGCTGGTTGAGCAGAGACCAGCCCACTGTAAGATACATATTTGAGTCTGTTTGGTGTGGCCAATGATGACCGTCACTGGAAATGTAATAAGTATTTTTGTGAAGATGTGGTGAATCCACATCAACTCCCAGCAACAACTGGGTAAATTCTATAATCTGTATTGCTTAATACATGTACACATGGGCATGTATTTAGGCTGCAGATCTATTCATCTCTTGTATTCTCTGAAATGGTGTGCACCAATGTAGACTGTGGCTCAATCAAGACTGTTGGTCGACCTCAAATTGAGGGTGACTTTACATGCCCTGCATGATGGGGTACATCTCCCTGAATTGTCCTTAAAAATAAGTACAATATACTTATTTATTTAGCCATCATGAATTACTGTCAGTCCTTAAAGTGCTGGCTATTTTCTGCTAGTGGTCTGCATGTCCTTGGATTTTATTTTGGATTTTACATTAATGTGTATTTATCTTTACAAATAAACCTGCCTGTACTTGTAAATCAAGTCCAGGGCTGCTGGTGAAGCAAGTGGGACTAGTTGTTGAATTAGCATGTCTACACAAGGTATGGGGTAGTCAGCAAAATAACTACAGTATGTCTCTTTAAAGCTGCTATGTTACAGGGAGGTTTAGAAAAGAGGGAATATCAACACAGTGGCTTCGCATAACAGTTTTTTAAATGTTATTTTAACATAACAAAGAATTTCACATAAAACTTTTAAGTTTATAGCAGTTAATGTTGAAGTTGAATGCCCCATCCCAGTAGTGTTATGTTTTTGGGCATATTAATTGTGTTTGCATGTGTGCATTTATTTCTATGAAAAGGTTCCAGATTGCCACTTTGAACATACAAAAATACATGATTTATACATGATGCTACATGACTTTTGCTAGCAAAAAATGACTGCCGCGCTAATGATCTTCACGCTTTCATTCGCTCAACTCTGAAATTAATCTTCTCTAGTGGTCAGTGGATTAAAAAAAAAAGGTCAATTGTTGTTTTTTTTATCAATCATCTATGTATTTATTTTTGTGAATATTCATAGAAAAAACATATTTCTCAGGAGGAAGTGATGTCAGATGAACAGGAAGTGATTTTAATAAACAATTTTACATTCAATACAGCTAAATTCCACTTAGCCCCACCTCCCGCTGCCTCCTGGACCATTAGCAGAGAGGGAATGGGCGGAGCCAGCAATCCTATTGGTGCATTATGGACTTCATAAATCTATTTTTAATATTACAAATATATAAATGCTCTACACAGTGATAACAACAGTGATATGGTGTCAGATCTACTTCAGGTAATAATACTTCACTGTCTTTAAAGACAGGCACGGACACAGATTTGCCCGTGCATGCACACACACAAACATACAGACAGATAGATAGATACAAACAGTCACATACATTTAAGTCCAGAGGCCCACGCACACACACAGGACGACCGCAGACAGTCACACATGCATACATGCACGCAAACACACGCACTCTTGATACACAGTATAATAATAATAATCAAAGTCAGCATATTTATCCGCTGATCAGGATCACACATCTAAAAACTACAACTCCCAACTTTCATGTTTTACCCTTCTACCCCTTAGGGGTTGGGGTCAGAGGTCATTTCCTACTTAAATGTGATCAGACGGGACAGAACCAGAGGAAGAGTCAAACAGAAACCAGTCCAACAACCAGGTGCTCAGTCAGACAGTCTGTTCAGCTGATGAGACAGACAGCTCAGTCAGTCGGTCAGTCAGATGGGAAGCGTAGTGTCCTGTATTCTAGTGTCACCCAGAAACAGGGTAGCAGGTGAGTCAGTCAGTCAGTCAGGTACTACTGTAGTGTCCAGAAGGCTGTAGGTTTAGGCCACGAATTGCTGTAGATTCTGGTGTGTGTGCATGTTCTTTGTAGCAATGAAGGCTGTGGCTCAGTGTGTATTAAGGTGTGTGAGTTTGTTTGTGTGAGTGAGGGCATGTGCATGTTCTTTGTCAGTGTGAGCAGCTGTGTATGTGACTGTGTATATTCTGTATTAGGGCTCTACCGGTATTTCAGTGTGATGATACTATTGGCCCACATTGGCCTTTCACAAATATGCTGGTATCTGCTTTTGTGTCATCCACAAAAGACAAGGAAGAAAAAAAAAAGATTTCAGCACAGTGACTACAGGATATTTAAGATTTTCACATTTACTCTACACTAGGGGCCTCGATTATTGAAGCTACCTCAGCGCAAGCTGAACTTGTTTTTCTTTTCTTTTTTAAAGTCATCTTCATGTCCAAATCTGAAATTTAGAGTGATTTTCTTCAACTATCTTTAATGTATCAAAAGCTAAAATTAATTAATTTAGTTACCAAAGGTATATATGCTATAGACATAATTGATGTTTGTTTTTTCATCACATTCATTAAAATGATCAGAGGATTAAGTGGAAAAATAAAGTCAAAGAAGTTGTTGGAAGTGAGGTCTAGACGTTATGAGAGGGAATAACAATTCTAAAAACCTGTACAGGTTTACTGTGTGTACAAGATTTGTCTCTACTATATAATAGTGGTGCTGTACCACCGTGTGTCAATTTCTGCTCTCTCACATCACATCAGTACAATACAATTTTCAATTTGATATAATTTACAGCAACACTATGTCAATACATTCTGGAAAAAAAATTACTCTATATGTGTTTATTTGATATGTCAAGTGTGTGTGTGTGTGTGTCTGTACATGGTATATGTATTGTATGAACCCACTGTGGCGGACTGCCCAGTTCTTTAATACGAGTGTGTGTTAGTATACAGTATACTGTATGATATGTGTATATACCACTACTCCAGGTAAAGAGGGAACCCAACTTGCTCCAGTGTCCAGTTTGTTAATCTGTGCAGAAATGTGGATGTCTACTTTATATATGCTGTGTGTGTGTGTGTGTCTATATGTGTAGTGTGTGTCATCTCAGCGTAGCCAGGAACAGGGGACCCATTGTGGTTCAGTGTCCAGTTTGTTGATGAGTCGTAGCAGCTCGTTGAAGGCCTTGTCCTGGTCCGAGTTGACGATGACTGCATCAAACAGATGGCCGCAGCTCTGCTCCATCTCCCTGGCTTTCTCTATGATGTCTCGAAGCTCCTCGGGCTACAAAGGGGAAGGACAGATGCTATTTATTATCATGGTTGGCAACTAATATAAAGTAGTGGCTAGTATCAAACAGACGACCACCGCTCTGCTTCATCTCTGTCTCACAATATGATGTAATTTCCTTTTCATACTGAAAGAGCTCGGCAAGGATAGACAGGTGGCACTGTGGATGGCCAAAGGAGCAACACACAAGCCAGTGTACAATATACAGTCAGCCAGTCAGAACAACTCACATACTAGTATACTATATACAGTCAGAACACACATAGTAGTATAATATACTAGGGCTGTCACTTTTTATTCGAAATTCAAACATTCATTTGAACGTGGGGAAAAAAATAATATTCGAACTGTAATGTCCTGTTCAAATTCAAAATGTACCGTCTATAAGCGCAGCAGCACGTTTGAAGTAGTTTGCCTTGTGATCCAGCAGAGGGCGCTCTAACAATTCACTATCAGTTTGACCTATCGCATGCCCTGCTTGACCGGGTGTTCTTGTTGGCAGGTAATATTGCAAATAAAAAGAGCCGCATTTCATCCCAATCAAGTTGATAGACTTGTGTTTCTGGTTAATAATATTAGGAGCCGTTTGGCTTGCCTGTCTATTTGTTCTATGTTTTACTTTGTTTGCTACATTTTTAGTTCAAAGTTACCGGAATTCTCTCCTGTTGGCTGACAGATACTGTGTGTATTTGGCTGAAAAATATTTAGCCTGCTAGCTTGCTAATATAATCTAAATATAATATAATCACAATAATAATTATGTTGTTCTGTTGTCAGTTACGTTCTGTTTTATATTCTGCTTTTCACATGAAGGAAATGTAGAATATGAGATGTTGATGTAACAACATGCCTCCAGTGTTGAAAGGGTGTACATGTATTACACTTACATTGCCTTTAGAAAGACAGACAGCCAGTTTAGACTGGCAGAGAGAGGGATAGAGTGACAGAGATACCTTGGGGTTCTTGTTGTCCTTAGCCAATAAGGCTCTGAGTCTCTCCTGGGAGGGTGGGGCAATAAAGATGATATAAGGCTTCAGGTCTGAACTCCTTAACACCTTTAGGGACTGACAACACACACACACACAGACACACAGACACACACAGACACACCTCTATGAGACTGTGAAGAGTCATCCATTCCCCAATAGTCAATGTCTTAATGATGTCAACTCAAGTCATCAACAACAGGAAATTCTGATATTGCAGACATTTTGACACATATGTTGTTCTATCGTACCCATTCAGTTAGCCAACCAGTCTGGATATTTGCTACTGGATAGATTATGCTGTGATGTAAGGGTTTAGTGTTTGTTTGTGTGGGTATGTGTATACCAACCTGTGTATGTAGACAGAGAAGACAGATCTTTCCACTGTTGATGACCTGTCTCACAGAGTCTGTACTGGTTCCATACAAATTCTTCTCAAACTCACCCGACTCTATCAGCTTACCTTGGAAAGAAATATTTGCATATATAAAAACAAAAATTCCTGCATTTTGTGGGTGCAAAAAAAGATTTTCACAAGCAATTTTTTATGATAGTTAAGTCTTAATACAGAATTAATCCTCCCACTTGAAAGAAGTGCCCAGTGTTAGAAAAAGAACTGACAAACATCAAACATGTCAAGGCATTATTTTAAAGGCACAATCCATGATTGTTTCGAACGGTCATGTCTCCCCACTGTTTGTTTTGTAAACAGTGTGATGTGGCTGTTTGGAAGCATTTCACCTAAATTAAAACTTTGATTTGGTGTTATACTTTGTTTTTCCAAAGTATATGAAATGTTGCTTTGACAAATTAAGTCAAGTACATGCAAAATAAAAGCCATACCTGCTGCCAATTCAGCCTCGAACACCTGACGAGAAACAAAGTGGTAGTCTCTACCACTCAGTTCTCCTTCACGACGACTCCGTGTAGTGTCTGGAACACACACACATATATATTACAAGGACAGATACACACACACATTTATATTGAGATGCTGTAAGTCGTTATGTGTGTCTTACGAGGTACAGCTCCAGCGAAGCGTTCAAGTTGGCTGTTGAGCAGTCTCTGCCTAAGCTCTGCCTGCCCACAGCTCGCTGGACCAATCAGTGCAATCGGTCGCTTCCTGTTTGCTGGCTGGTGATACAGAGCCATCTCCTCATAGGTCAGAATCTCCTCATTGTCATAATCTGAACCAATTGAAGAGAGAGAACAGAATATTCTTATTATCATAAAATGGGCTAATAGTAAGAGATGACAGAAACTCCTCATGATCATAGACCGAACCAATAGACTGAAAGAAAGAAAGAAAGAAAGAAAGAAAGAAAGAAAGAAAGAAAGAAAGAAAGAAAGAAAGAAAGAAAGAAAGAAAGAAGGAAAGAAAGAAAGAAAGAAAGAAAGAAAGAAAGAAAAAGATGAAAGACAGCAACTAAAAGCAAGACAGCTGATTTTCTGAAATACTGTGATAATACGGTGCACTGGGATATTTTTGGCCATGATAATCATACTATGAAAATCTATCCATATAACATCCATTCATGTTTAATAAAAAGTCACTGACTGTTTGCTTAGCTACTACAGTTTATGATGATAGACAGAGCAGCAGGCCGGCAGACAGACAATCACAGACAGACAGATCATACCATCATTCCTGTGGGCGTTGTACAGCAGCTTCTTTCTCTTCCTCTTGTTCTTCTTGGCACACCACAGCTTTCCTGGAGAGAGACAGACATCATAGGACAGATTGTGATTAGACTGCTGGAGACCAAGAGTCTAAAGGACTTACTTCAATTGACTGAATTCTTAAAGCTGAAATCAGGGATTTCGCACTTTTGTCTCCCACTGGAGGGGAGACATAATTGAAATGATGTTTGGACTACAACAAACATGCTGTAGCACCCAGTGTTGCTTGTGTGATGTCAGCTCACCAGTAAACACTTTTTTTTAAACTAGACGTTGAAGGTGGTGTTGGAACCAGTCTTTTACTTGCATCTTCCACATATGAATGGGAAAGATGCTAGCTAGCGGGCTAGCTACCACTACTAGCCCCAGGTGCCTTATCTAGCCTTTCTACAGTTAGATTTCAATAAGTAAAACGCATCACTTCCTGTGTGTTCCCGCGGTTGTCCTACCTGGACAAATTTTTCAATAGCGGTCTATGAAGAGTATCTCCAGCCAGGGTAATGGTGCCAACTGGTATTGTGTAACCTCACTCCACAGTCAAGATGGATAACATATCTATTTATTAATGGCAAAAGTCCCGGATTTCAGCTTTAAAGGATTTTTCTTTGAGATTGGTTGAGCACTTTTTGACTAGGAGATTTCAGGGGTGATAATGGAGGTTAATGCCTAGTTTAATATGTTACAAGACAGAGGTGAGAACTGACCAGACTTCTCAGGCTCTTTGTCTTCTTCTATGGTCTGCTTCATGGCTTCTCTCTGCTGCTGGAAACTCTTCCCTGCATAAAACATAAATGAAAACAAACAGGAATCATACAAGGGTAGTTAATATTAACATTTCAGCTAATTAGCTGCCAATCTTAATGAGAGTACCTTAAAAGTCCTCATTATCATAGACAGGTAGTACATGTACTAGTCTAGACAGACAATAGATAGATATAGACAGACAATAGTACCTGGTACTAGTCCAGCAAGTGGCTGATTGTCTTCGTCCCCATCCCTATAAGCCTGCCACCAGTTGGGGTCAGTCTGGCTGATAATGTGGAGAATATCTCCCTTCTGGAAGGACAGACCCAGCTCTCTGCAGGGCACATAGGGGTCATCTGAGGGGTCGTAGTCAAAATGGGCCTTCACATGGATCTGGAAGAGAAGTAAAATGGTTAGAAAGATAAACCAGGGAAGACAGGGAGATAGATTGATTAACACTAGCGCAGAGGAGTGGTCATTTGACTGCTAAGCATTTTTAAAAATATATATCTCAGAGCTAAAAAAACAGTTACATCACCTTCCTTCCTTGAATATGTGATTTTTACACGCCAGTGTAATAGAATTGAAGTTACAAGCTGTTTTACTCTTATTACTAAATAACAGCCAATCTCCCGTCAGGACCTTCCTTTCAATGTTGCAGTTCTCCTTCAATGCGCCAGAGGGCGCAAAGAACAGACTAACTCTCTGACAGATTATTTGAAACCTTTTATTGATTTGAGATGACTCAGGTTGAATAAAATAACTGATCTTCTGAAAATTGTTGTTTGGACTATTATTGATTCCAACTGCCAATAATCATGGCCATCAATCATAATGGCCTGGACATTTTTTTCGATGCTGAGGACGAAGATGTGTATGTCTGACTACGCATACCTTGACATTGTTTTTTCACCGTTCTTTTTTCTTTTCCAACCCTGTCACACTGACGGATTGTGAATTACCTTCAGCACAGACTGAGAATAACATGTAAACGAATATTGGCAATTTGGCCCACTGACTGAGCGGGACTTCTCTGAGAGATGGTTTATGATATTGTGCCGCCATGTAAAGATAGTAGAAGCACAGTTTTACTGGTGAATCACACCACACATGAACGCGCACACTGTAAGAATACCTTGGGCGGTCAAGTGACCGTCTAACACCGCGGAAAAAGTATGTACAACAGGCCTGGTGCTTCTAGTGTTAAATAGGTCAGATTAAATCATGTTAAGGCCAAGAATAATCTAAAAGCATAAAAAAGAGAGATAGACCCCTGGGTATAGACCAAATGTCCCTTCACTTATAGAGAAAATAAAAGACAAGTGCATGTGTACAATATAAAGATGCAAATACACAGAGCAGGCGCTCTACAGGGAAGGTAGTGGTGGTCTGACAGGTTGTTGTTCAGAGTGGATCTGTGGGTCACTGGAGGTTCTAGTTTATACTTCAGTTTAAAGCTGCAACTATCGATTATTTTGTTAGCGATTATTCTATCGATCATTGTTGCAATATTGTATCGAGAAACACTTTTCTTTTGCAAAAATGTCCATCCCACCCAAGAATTAAAATCTGAAGTACTTAAGTTAAATAAAGTACTATTACCCGCTAAAACGTATTGGTAATGTTTGTTGATCATTTATGTTATTGATTAAATATGTGTTAAGTATTGAGCCAAGGCCATTATAATAGTACTACTACTACTACTTTATGTCTTATCAGTTCTTTCTGATTATTTAGCAAGAAACAGAATCAACATTGCTTTATTGTTCTCTGACGGTGTAGACACAGGACTCACCACAGTCTCCTTTACAGGAAGAGGTTTACTCTGAACGCTGGGAATCAGTACGAAGGTAAGGACACCGTGCATGTCAGCCTAATACACAGAGAAAGAGAGGAGAGAGAGAGAGAGACAGAGAGAGAGAGAGAGAGAGAGAGAGAGAGAGAGAAAGAGAGAGAGAGAGAGAGAGAGAGAGAGAGAGAGAGAGAGAGAGAGAGAAAAGCACTTGTTATTCATCTCATCTGCATCTCTTGCACCTTGTTACATCTTGTTGTGTGTTACAGCAACTTTCAATTTATCCTGGAAAATCAAAAATCCTTTCATATCCAAGATGGCTGATATATGTGACAGGGTCTGGTAATTTGAGTACAAAGTCGGCAGAGGTCATTTTTCACTTTTTTATTGATTATGAAAGTCCAGATTCAAAGCTTTCAGATGATGTGCCACACATTGAAATCTGAAATGAATTGAGGAAGTTATGCGTATTTGAATGTTCTTATGCCTTAAATCAACATGCTGAGAAATCCCCTCTCAAAGTTGGACCACTTTTCACCTCTGGGGCAGACAGGTATTGTGGGTGTGAACAATAGCTGCTCATTTACATTGACCGCTCCCCATCCCCCATCTGTTCCTGCACGACGCCTGTTGTTTTCAGTTCTCTTTCCGTCTCTGCTCGCATTCACAAACAAAGCCTCGTATTTTTTGCATTTCTTTCTCCCACTCCTTATCGATAGATGTCGTTTCAACTGCTCTCAAAACCTCTTCTATGCTCTCTGTCACAGTTTCTGCCTGTTCATCACC
>OMKK01085258.1:0-10733 GCA_900302305.1 Polymixia japonica
TCTTCTCTCTCTAATTGTCTCTCCCCTTCTGTTTCTTTGCCTCTCTCTATCTCTCCCTCTCTCTATCTCGGGCGTGCTCGATTCCTGACCCGCGCTCATACGAACACACTCAGCTGTTCCTTCCGCCGTATTTCCTTCTTTTTGCTCTTGCTGTCTCTCGTGTGCGCGTTCTCGACGCACACCATCATCGACATTCTCTTCTCTCTGTCTCTCTCTCTGTCTCTCTCTCTCTCTCTCTTTCCACCTCTCCCCCGCCTCTCTCCGCTCTCTCTCTTTCTCTCTCTCTCTCCCACATCTCATTAGGATGCACGGCTGTATATCTGGCCTTTGTTGAGACAGCAGCAGCCCTCGGGGTTTCTCCTGGAATCAATTTACCCTGCTTGTGCCAAGTCACTGATCAACAATTTAGAGGCCATCAACTGTTGGTGCTGCTGGGGCTGCTTAACCGCTATATTAGGTGTCTGACATGACAGGGCTTTTAAAGGAGGTATAGGCCCTGCATTATACATCGAGCGAGACACATATTGAGATGCACCCCCTATTGCACACTGAAACATGCTATTCACAGGGACTGAAATAAATAAGTGAAATCAAGAAGGAGTTGATTCCCACCTGGACAGTCTAGTCCATCAAAAAAAGAGCAGGGCTACCGTCGGCGTGTAGAGCATTTAACTTTTCAACATCCACATAGGCCTTTGAATAAACATTCAAAGTAGACATGCGTATAACAGAGGCACGTTATGTAAACGCCTGAGTAGAGTCAAAGTATGAAAATTGTCCGTGGCTGACTTGTCTGCCCTCTTGTGTTACTAGTGTTTTACAGTGTTGCGCTGCTTTGTCTTTTATTGTTATTATTTATTGCGCTGCATCGAGTTGTGCCGTGGTACGCCGAGCTGAGCTGTGAATTCTGGCATTGAATTGTGCAAAATCACAGGGCTTTATTTTAACGCCTTGGTCTTTAGTGCTGTAACCATGGAGACTAATTAGCCTAATTTGCGTTGCCGGAATTCTCTCTTCAACTAATAGAGAGAAAGAGACAGAAAGAGAGAGAGGGAGGGAACGAGGGAAAGACAGATACTTGCAAAGACAGATATAACGACAGACAGGCAGATTGAAATGTAACGGTTGCCATGCAACGGCCATATAGAGCAGTGATGGCTGTGGTAATGCTACCTGGCGTTCTGTTCAGTGATTTAATCAGCTCGCGCAGCCAGCCATAAATCATCATCAGGCTGAGCCGCACGAGCTTAAAGGAAAAATACTCCGTAAAACAGACCCCCGCATCACTGTGGTCAGAGAAAAAACTCTTTTTTTTTTCAACACAAAACCCAAGTTTTGCGTTCTCTGAATGGAACGTAAAAAGGTGCTATCAGTAAGATCGGCACTCTAGCGTTGTTGAGGGGAACTACAATAACAAACCAAAACAAGCAGCGCAGCACTCCGGCTTGTGCGGGTTGAGGGGAGGAGCTGTTTGACGGGCCGTCAAATCAAAACAAAGACCAGGAAGTAGAAGGAAACGGAGCCACTGAGGCACAATCCAAGCAGAGAGAGAGGGCACGCATTCAGACCATCACCATTATACTATATCTTACCATACAATGTGGTAATTTGACTTTTATTTTATTTTAACGTATTATTGAAAGGACCTTTTACATGGTTCTGTCATGCTATGAATGACATGTACAGTTCTGTCCAAAATGCCATAGCCAAGACTCGTCTGTCATGAAGACAATGGTCTTCAATCATGTGCCAACGAGGGCCAAAGAGTATGAGGGTATTCATTCCAGCCAAACACTACACTAAGGCATTACACCAATTAGCACGTGTTCCAGCAGAGAGGGGATACCTCATCAGTGAAATCTAATTAAGTACTGTTTGGTTTGAATGGAAACCAGCCTACTGTTGGCCCTTGACGGCACATCGCTGGAGACCACTGTTCTAACACGTGAATTCACTCAGAGACACAGCCTGCAGCGGCCCCATTGATAATGAATTGCAGACATACTTCATAGAATAAGAACGTCTGGTTAATCAACTGCTGTACATCCAACTGAACTTTTTTTTGTTTTGTTTTTAAAGAGTGCTCTGAACCAGACCAGATATGCTTTAAATGTGCAATTTTCCACAGAGCCACTGTCTGAGAGTCAGTCACTCCTTTAACAAGCAGGTCTGATACAAAGTGCTTAACAGAAAACAAATTACAAACATAGCCAAGTTGCCATGGAACCTCCAAGAGAACAGTGTTTAAAATGGGATTCAAGCTATTTCCCCGAATGGCTTGTCCTTACCCAAACTTAAATGATGTCCATAAATGTGGCCCATAAACTCCGAGCCCCCTCATATCAGCAGTGTTACAGTTGCTGCTTTCTCTGCGCTATGATTGGGCCATCTTGCTGGATTTAGCATTAAGTGCGGAGAAATCCTGTTTCCTGTCTCTACCGTTCCACCTGCCAACTCCCCTTTAACTACAGAGCAGGCCACTCCTCACCTCGGGCTATATCAAGTCAGAAGGCAACACACACACACACACACACACACGCTCCCATAACATATGTCTACGCACGCAAACCTGAGCACACCGAGACACAAAAGCAGACACACGCGAAGACACACGCGAAGACACACTCCCAGATGCAGACGGATACAACCACGCACGCACACACACACACACACACACACACACACACACACACACACACAGACACATGCGTCCACGGAGCAGACATCACATGTATACGCACACATACACAACATACAACGGCACGCACAAAGACAGACACGGAGACAGACATTCACACAAACACACACTCACCTATCCACCCTCACAGACACACACACACACACACACACACACACACAGGTAGACTTGAACCAGAGGTCTTATCGGGCTCCTCCAGCTGTGTTGCCAGACGCTGGCCCCCTCTCCGTCTGTCTGCGGGAGTTAAACTGGGGGTGTTTAAAATTAGATCTAACATCGATCATTTCCCTGGCCTGAATGGGGCCTGCGTCAGGGGCTGGCAGGGGCAATCCCTCACCCGCTGTCCGTCTGCCGCGCCTCCACAGACCATCCGTCAGGCCCTGGGAGAGCCAGAGAGGGGAGGAGGGAACGATGGAGCGATGGAGCGAGGCAGAGAGATGGAGACGGAGGCAGGGGAGAGAGGAAGGGAGCGAGAGAGAGAGGGGAGGGAAGGGAGAGAGGGGGAGAGATAGAGGAAGCAAGGGAAAGGAGAGAGAGAGAGAGAGAGAGAGAGGAAACTAGGGGGGTGAACAGAGAAGGAAAGGGAAGGATCTAGGGAAAATAGAGAGAGGAAGAGAGGGAAAGAGGGAGGGATGAGAAAGATGAGAAAAGAGGCGGGGCAGAGGAAGTGAAAGAGGGGAGGGGAGGAAAGAGAGAGGGTGGAGAGATAGCGGTGAGATAGAAAGGAAGAAAATGGAGGGCTCAGGTGAAGACAGAGATTTAAAAAGAGACAGAACCGGTAGGAAATACATCCCCGCAGCGAGCAGGGAGAGGAAAGGTCAAGCAGGCTTAGATAATACAGCACATTAAGTCACCACACAAGCACCGCGGAGAGAGCACCTCATTTAACGAGGTCTACTTTTATTTAGACTTCGATAATTAGTGACTCTTTGATTCGTTTGTTGATTTTGGACGTTCTCAGGAAACACACGATTTACTTTGTCATTCAAAGGAGGCGTTCTGTTTCAAGGCTGCTGAATTGTCAGGTCAGATACATCAATACCTTCTTTGGAGGTATGATTTTCCAGACTCATTACCATTCTGCGGTGGGTCTGCCCTCCTCTTTACGACCGAAAGACAGAGAAAGAGACGGAGAAAATGAAAAAGAGAGACAGAGCGTACAAGAGAAAGAGAGATAGTTAGAGGGAGGGCAAATAATGAGAGAGAAGAGACAAAAGATTTGATTTCACATATCTGCAAGAGAAATATGTCTGCTGGAATAGCTTTTTCACTTGTGCATGTAAAAGGTGTCTTCTCCCTAGCCGGGTCTCAGAAGTCCTCTATCAGTGTCTGCATGTCATCAAGCAGAACGCAGCACATGTTCATTTATAAAAGGAGCGTGTGTATTCTCAACTAACAGTATAATTTCACCATTTTTTAATGTAGCGAGAGTACATGCCCGCACCTGTATGTGCGTCTGTAACCTGCCTGTATGTCAGCAATGTGAATTGTCTGTAGTACTTAGTACAGTGTAGCAATATTAGGTAATTGCACTCTCGTATAATAAAGGAAAAGAAGAGTTGATAAACTCAACTTTAGGCTATTGGCCTAAAGTCGGCTATTAATGCGAGTATTGTGCTTTTGCGTGCGTCAACTGTTTGGTTGGCGAGGAGTGTACAGGTGCATGAACGTAGCCAACACTGGTGGAACCACACTGTACAAAACTTCATGGATTCTGAAATGTTTTGAAATATATTGCGCATACAATTTGAACTGAAATTCTACACAGAATGATATATCTTCACATCTATCAGCCGGTCTGATCTCTGGGTTTTATGAGTGGAGGGAGTTTTGTCTGCTCATTCCATTCTCTCTGCCTTGTCTTAATTCCAACCTTGGTTCTCTATCACGGGCTATGATGATTCCACGTATCAGTTCTGAATATATTCAAACTTGTCATGATTTTAGCTGACAGATGAGTCCAAAAACCTCGGCTGGAATATGCTCAGCTTGGTTATTATTCTCAACATGACACCGTGGGCCCAGTTTGCGTATCTCCTTTATCAGATTTGCTGACTTGGTGCTGACTTGAGACTTGAGTGTTTATGGTCTTTTGGTTCTTTGCGTCATGAGGACCTTCGCTTCCCTGGTCCTAAATCTCTGCAAGGGGTCTGGAGATTAAGGCCCAATCTCAATATCCGCCTTTACGCCCTCACAGACTGAGGCGCGTTCCTAATAAGTCCATGAGGGCTCAGGGCTGTAAAATTGGCTCCCACAGTAAAATCAGCAAGTGCATGAAGGCTCTACTGCAGACTTTTTGAGCCCTTTATGCAAACTTTCCAATCTGTAATCTGCAATCTTGCAGACTTTGCTGAGGGGATTACCCACAGCATATGTGATGATAAAAACAGAAATACAGCCGGAAGTGTCTCCAAAATTGTAAACAAACTACACAAAATAATTTTCGCTTAATTATGCCGTTTAGACAAAAACCCCAAACAAAGGGGGAAAATTGCAAATTGATTAACTGACAATAACCTCTTGCCCACTCTTCAAGACAAGAGCCTGTATGATGTTCAAATCAGGCAGTCAATCCCTGAAGCGCGTCATCCGTGAAGAAAGTCCTAAAAAAGATGTCCTAAAGCGGCGATTGTCGTAAACATCTTGCGCGTGGGAACAAACCGCCGTCGTCAAGGCAACATGCGACGTTGCAAAGCACCGCTCCTCGTATTTATACCGTATCGAGCCCTTGCTTTACACCGGGCGCGCACGTGACGTCAACCGAAGCCTGCGAGGGCTCAGTCCTTAAGGCGCGGGGCGGACGCTGAGATCGGGCCGATACAATAGGCGGAAGTCTTTGATGATCCCGATGAAAGGATCCTTGGACCCTCTCCCACAGCAGGAGGGGGCAGATGCAGCTCGGTATTATTTGTAGGCCGGCACACTACAGTTGTACAGTGGTGGGTGCTTGTGTATATTTGTTTGTCTGTCTTCAGCGTGTGTGTGTGTGTGTGTGTGTGTGAGTATTTATATTCATGTCTTCTCTGCTGCCCGCCTGCCCGTGGCTGTGCATGCATCTCAAAGCGGCGGCGAGGTTAATTTATCCATTACCAAGGAACCAGCGCTTCTCTCCAGAAGCTCATTGGACCCTGTCGTAATATACAAACGTACATACATACAACAGACGTAGAAATAGATCGGAGCAAGGGATGATTTCAAGGAACGCACTGACAATTTGTAGGATTGCTCAACTTACTGTTGTGAAAATTGTCATTGTAAACTGTAACACTTTTATCTGTGTGACCCAGATAGTCAGTGCTGGTTATACAAAACTAACTTGCACTATTCCCATGCAGTGCTAAAACAGTAGCACACACCATTGAAAACTAAATAAAATACTGGACACACATGGCAAAATCACTATGGTTAAGTTTGCCTCATAATAAGATTTGTAATGTGTCATACATACAAAAAAATACAAAAAAACAGTAAATGCAATGATGATATTTGTGGTACAAATATATACAGTGGTACAAAACTGCAATACATTTTTAGATCTGCAGTAATCAGATAATTATAATATCTCTGTATCAAAGCCTATACAGTATTGTGATGCATGTCGTATTATAAGGCCCCTATATAGCGCTGCCCAGCTCCAAAAATAGAATCGATACTTGGCAGGTGTAGTAGGCGGAGAGGCAGCTGAACAGAGAGAAGTGTGACAGGCTGGAGAGAGGATGGGGATGGGATTTAGTTATTTTGGGGAGGATTCTATTTTCAGAAGTAGCCAATTTGGATACAGTGATCTGAAAAGGAAGGAAGGCGGAGTCTCGCTTGTTAGGGTTTCAGGGATGAATGGATGGACGGATGGATCAATTAAGGATCATCATTTAATGTTAAATCAGAGGTGATCATTTATTAATTGTTGATGACGCAGTTGATGACAGAAATAGGATGAACAAACTGATTAAAAAAGGTAATGAAGTTTCCCTCTCTGGGATTAATAAAGTTTATCAATCAATCAATCAATCATCCTATCAATCACTCAATCAAGCAGCCATTTAATAATTGAAGCATCCCATTCTTTTAGTGACAGTAATAATGAATCACGAAAACGCTACAAGCTTTTCTGTGCTGTCATCTACTGGTTTTATTCATGTTCATTTCATTGTGTTTAAGGCATTTAAGAGAGGGTGAGAGACCCCCTCGACCGGGACCTGGGGCGAGAGGACATAACATCCAGCCCATACGACGAAGAAGAAGGCATTTTCTCTCTCTCTCTCTCACACACACACACACACACACACACACCACATCCATCATGATACCTCTCAGACAAGTCATATACCTGTGTGTTTGTGTCAACAGGGGGCCAGTTGAGCTGGCAAACGATGAGATCTACAGCCCAGCCCACATGATGAACGGCCGTGGTATGACAGAGCCGGTCCAGGGGCATAGCAAGGCTGTCAAGAAGAAAACCTCGTAACTCAACAAAAAAAACAACACAGCTTTTAAATTAAGTAACGCAATTTGAGGGTTTAAGGTTGCATTTGTAAACACAATGTCTGCTGAATGGGTATCTTGGGCTTTCTGGTCATGAAACAGGAATGAACTAACTGAAGTTAAGTTGTTTTCTAACATCGTACTTTAGGGATCTTCTATCGTCTTTTATCTCTTTCACATATAAGAGGGACAGGTGTAAAATGATATCATTTGATTATAAAAACAAAAGAACAGCTGAGAGAAACCTTCACATAAAACTAGGAAAATAAATCACGATGCCAGTCAACGGATCAGGTACATGAACATAATCGTCCTACGTTTGTGTTGTACAGTGTTCAAATGTGTCTCCCGGGGGGGTCCAGGATTTACCTCTGATCTTGAAGCCACCAAGGCTAGTGGAGACGTGAGGTACTGCAGCCGGAGGTACTGGACCGGCTCCATCCGGTAAATGTTTTCAGTGTTTTCAATGTTTTCTCCTCCAATACATTTGTTTTCAGATGTCACACTCTTAAGCTGGTTATAATTTTACCTTGTTTTACCTTGTCAGTTTGCCTTGTGTATAGATGAATAAATGCACTTGCACTTTGACCTTTTTACATGTTTTACAACACCACGAAGGCACACGATATGTGTCTTTGTGGTGTTGGATATTGTTGGTCAGCTAAGGATTGGCAACTATTAAGCCTTGTGTATGTCTTTTTAAGATACTTGTCATATTTGTATTTTTAGATTTATTTTATATGTGTAAATGACTTGTCTATGTGTATTTCTGTTTGTACGCTCACTTGCCTTGAATTGCCCCTTGAGGGATGAATAAAGTATTTTGGATTGAATTGAAAAAAAAACCAAACAAACAATTAAAAAAAAACCACATTTGCTTACACATCTAGCAAACAATTTTTGTAACTTGCAAGTCAACTTGAGTCATCATGCCTCAAGTCTAAGTCAAGTCTCAAGTCATTTCCATATATTTATAATAATAAATATTCCATATTTCCATAAGTAAGTCGTTAGTCATCGAATTTGTGAACTGAGGACGACTCAAGTCGTAATAGTCATAATAACTCAAGTCAACACCCTCAAAACAGGAGCAACCTTGTGAAAAATGTTTTCAGCCATTTAGAGCCTGTATGCAACCTGCGTACTGACAGGAAATTAATGGTTTTCTTTCTCTTCATCCTGTTTGTGTAAGTGTATGAATGTTTTATTCTCTTTGGTATGGTGACTTTTGGTAGAAAATTAAACTTCATTTTTTTTCCGCTCCCATCCTCTTTCTCTCTCTCTCTCTCTCTCTCTTATTTCACATTCTTGCCAGTATCAGGATGCGTGCAGCGTGAAATTAAAGCCAATGCATTTCTGACTCCAAAATAAATGTGCCCCTCTGATGAGGTTGGAGTTGGTCCAAAGCTCTGCGGTGAAAACACTTTTTTATACTGATTTTCCTGCACAGCAGAATTATCCCCCGCTTGTTATTGTACGGCGTACGTGAGTCTTTCCAGCAGGGAACGAGTCTGCCGTGTCTAAAAGTGCTCCCTGGTGGGGAGGTTGATGGGCTTTTTTTGGTGACAATTTGAAGTCATTTTCAAGTTGTTGTTCCGGTGTTCTGATCATCAATGTCTTGTAGAAAATGTCGATTTTTCAAGCAGGGCAGAAAAAAATAAACCTGCCGCGTTTTGGAAACACGACACGTTTTGAATAGGTTGGATGGGTCCATCGTGGAACTCACTCAATAAAACACTATGCGTATATTTAATGCATGTAAAAGGAAAGAACACAAGCACATACAACAGAGTTACACGGTTTTTAACACAAAACAGCTGTATTTGTATAGGAACTGAAGACTTAATCATTTATTTAGTCAACATGTGCTGTATATGGTAAAGCAGTGATCAGGGGTTAATCGTCTTCCATGTATTATAGGACAAATAATCACTCATATCATTTCAGTAATTTAATGTAATTGCATTGTGACGTTTTAAGTTCAGCTTGTTATCATCGTGATAATAATATATCCACATGAGAATATACATTCTGTACCAGTTCTTCAACTTAGATGACGCTCAGGCACAGTAGCAGTAAATTACAGTTTCAATGTGCTGTGTAATAACCTATTATTTGAAAGTTATTACAGCCGAGACAAACTTCTGGAATTGCTCCCTTTGTACCATCTGCAACAATCAATCAGCCTTGATGATACCAACTTACAAAGTGCCAGGCTAACGACTCTGCATCCTGGTTGAAAGATGACCAAACTTGGCAATGAAAGGACCAGAAATAAAATGAAGAGGCTTAATATCTTATGAGTCTGATAATATAAGATAAAGTTATAGCCACCGTTTTCTGTTTAAACGCCATAATACACAGAAAGCATAGAATTCTAGCCACTACTTTGTTCATTTATAATTTGTTTGTTACATCATCCATTGTAATCAATGTACAATGTATCAAACTTGCAAATAGCCATTGTTGAATTTTCCCCAACTTCACTGCCTCAAAACGTTTCCCACGGAGCATCATCCTAAAAACTAATTTTGAGAGCCAGAACCATATTTAATATCTGGTCTTATTTCCCCTTTAATCTTTGATGATAATAATTCACGCAGCAGCACTCCAGCAGTCCTGTGGTGATTATTCATTCATTGGCCCATTTCTCTCTTGGCTGGGGTTGCTGCCAGTCCAGTCATATTAATCAACTGCTGCTCTAATTGACTGATTAAGACCTAATGTGTCTCCTGGAGCCAAAATGGCTAACTGACACATTAAACCCCAACATATCCTGGCAACAAAATGTCTGACTGTGTGCTAGTTTCTATAACTTTCAAATGTATCATGACAGGTTTTACTTACAAGAAGTAGATTACACGCTGGACAAGTGAGGAGATATCGGCCATCTCATTATAAGATTTAACTTGTACAGTTCCGGTTTGCAAATGAGGAACGCTAAATCCAAACAAAATGAGAGATGCTGTATTGCAACCACATCAGAGAAGATCTATCAGTAGGAAGTTTAATGAGTTTAACTGGCCTGGGAAAGCTGTTTGGCCACCCTGTCCACTGAACCCCATCCACAGTCTAGCAAATAAAAGACAACTTCTGTACTCTGGATGGAAACATACAAGCCATGAGATAACAATCTGGTAAAACTCAATCACTTCCTATGTGTATAAAACAAAAGCTTAACATCACAGAACCTTTCAGATCCTTTGATGGTGACATGGAGTTATGGGTTTTAATATAACAGAATGGTAGTATTGCAGTTGAGGATATGCAATGCATACCAATGTTATGTACCCAGACTAGTTTATAAGTGTGATATGTGGGTGGAAATTAGTAGGTTTGATTTAGGCTGGACCAAATGGCAGGGCGAAGAAGCGGGCTTACCAATCTCTGACGACCCGAAGCACATCTGTGTCCCGACCTACGGTGTCCTCCGACACGTCGTTTCCATGGCGAGCTCAAACGGCGGCGCGGCCTCACCAAATCTGGCTCAGTGCTCAAAGTTGTATTTAAAAATCTTTTTTCCCCGAGTCGGTGAAACTAAATGGAACCAAAC
>OMKK01085262.1:0-10301 GCA_900302305.1 Polymixia japonica
TCATCTATCTATCTATCTATCTATCTATCTATCTATCTATCATCTATCTATCTATCTATCTATCTATCTATCTATCTATCTATCTATCTATCTATCTATCTATCTATCTATCTATCTATCTATCTATCATCTATCTATCTATCTATCTATCTATCTATCTATCTATCTATCTATCTATCTATCTATCTATCTATCTATCTATCTATCTATCTATCTATCTATCTATCTATCTATCTATCTATCTATGTATCAAAGACAGAACAGCACAAAGCACACGTAAGATTAGAGAAATAACATTCTTGTAGGTGCTTAATAAGAAACTTGCTGATTGCTCGTAAATACGGGTCCCAAGAGGGGCCAGTATCTGTGCTTGACCCTTTGGGTTGTGTGCTGAGAGATTTTAGAAATTGTCGACCTCAGGCAAGTACAGGTGAGTTCATATGATAAACTACAGTCTTATTCCAGCATGTCCTGCACACCATGCAGACATCTAGTGGAAAGAGGTTGAGAAACGTCTCAGTGAATGTGCCTTATCAATGTGACTGAGCAGAAATGGACAAACTAGTATGTACACCTGATGGTGTCCCTGTATTCCTACACATATCACCTGGAAAACCTTTCCAAAGTGTTAATCAAACATTCATGACAAGCTAGATTGGGGTGTCAAAGTACAGTTCATAGCCAAAGTTTTGGGACAATGAACTAAAGCTCATTCTTCTCTCTGTCTCCATTACGTTTAATCCTGTGAACTTCTCCTTTTATGACCCAGTGACTTGTGAAAAAACACCAGTATTATATTTGGTAATGCTGAGTAAGCACTACTAAGTATCTATCTACCTACCTACCTACCTATCATCTATCTGTCTGTCTGTCTGTCTGTCTGTCTGTCTGTCTGTCTGTCTGTCTGTCTATCTACCTACCTACCTACCTACCTATCATCTATCTATCTATCTATCTATCTATCTATCTATCTATCTATCTATCTATCTATCTATCTATCTATCTATCATCTATCTATCTATCTATCTATCTACAATAGAATGTATGCTCTATCAAAGACATGTAGCATTCATCTGTACATTTTCCTCTTCTCCAGCAGTGGTTCCCAAAGTGAGGTCTTGGACCCTCAGGGGTCCCTGAGAGGGCTGCCAGGGGCCACAGGTACAATAAGAAACAGTTACAATGTATTATTATTTCATCAGTATTTCATTTCCTACAGTGTGGTCTCTCTGGTGTACTCACCTTGGCGTGACACACCAGGGGCCGAAACATCGAGTTCAGGGGCCAAGAGATATCCTGCTGGTTATTAAGGTCAACCCTCAGCTGGAGGGCGGGGGTTCAAATCCCCTTTTGGTCATACCTGCCAAAGTATCCTCGAGCAAGATACTGCATCCCTACCTGCCCAAGGTCTCAGACTGACCCCCATCTGCAGGGTTAAAAGAGAATATCCTGAATAAATAAAAAACTATTTCAGATCAAATGTCTTGGAACCTAACTAAACTTTTTTATATAAGCTAGTATCTTGTTGCTGTCCCCAGAAACCTAAAGCTAGTATCTACTATCTTTTCAAAATAAGAAGAAACACATATGAAAAGGGGGACAGGATGGTCTAGTGGTTAGTGTGGCGTCCCCCCAACCAGAAGGTCCTGGGTTCAATCCCCTGTGTGGTCATACCTGTCCAAATACCCTTGAGCAAGATATTGAACCCCTACCTGCTCCAGGGTTGGAGTCTCCTGCCATATTTTTCACTGTAACTGAACTTATCAGACTGATCCAGAGAGACTTGCAGTGATACAACAGTAGAATAAACCTTCAGCTCCTACAGACAGCCAGTAGTGAGGAGGTCAAGGGTCAGACACACAACCCTTACAACCCTTGTGACCCCAGAATGAATCATGGAAGAAGGAACTGGAAGAAAACTGAGACAAAAATCGATTCAGGGGATTTTTTTTGTCTTCCACAAGTGGAACATATTTCATCACCAAGTCTGGCAATAGAAACCTGCTCTGTAAAACAGAAATACATGGAACAAATCAACCAGTTTCTTTCAGTTCCTAAAAAACGAAACTTTAAAACCTTTTGTAGCACATTGATGTATTGAGAAATACTCTAAAGGTTTCGCTGTTTCCTGACCCTGAACGTGACGTGGTAGAGGATGTTGAACGTGACGTTGTAGAGGATGTTGAACGTGACGTTGTAGAGGATGTTGAACGTGACGTTGTAGAGGATGTTGAACGTGACGTTGTAGAGGATGTTGAACGTGACGTTGTAGAGGATGTTGAACGTGACGTAGAGGATGTTGAACGTGACGTTGTAGAGGATGTTGAACGTGACGTTGTAGAGGATAGTGAACGTGACGTTGTAGAGGATGTTTAACGTGACGTTGTAGAGGATAGTGAACGTGACGTAGAAGATGTTGAACGTGACGTAGAGGATTGAACAGTGCTGGTATAATGTGAAAACCTGTGTTTGTGGGGTTGTGTGTGTGTATGTGCGTGTGTGTGTGTGTGTACGTGTGTGTGTGTATGTGCGTGTGCATGCATGTGTAGGTGTGTGCATGTGTGTCCTGCATGGTCAAGTTAAAGCAGTCCTCAGCTCTGGCTCCTGTTTAAGATCATATCAGTCATTATTTTACATTCCGTTGTGGATGATAAAGACTGTTTGAGATGCATGCAGGCAAACGTACAGTAAGATACGATGGGTTCTGTAGATTGTGTAACCTCAGACACACACACACACACACACACACACACACACACACACACACACACACACACACACACACACACACACACACACACACACAGACCAGACCAGACCAGACCAGTCCATGCTGGGCAATGTATCTATAAATAATGAACCAGTGTCTCATGTGTGACCAGATGTAGACAGGGAGGGTGCAGCTATCTAGGGCTGGTCGAGGTTACAGCTAGGATATTCAAATTTGTATTTTAATTAAAAAATAGAATAAAATAGTGTGAAGAATAATGTTATACCCTCATCTCTTCAGGGTTGTTGGTTGTTGTTGCTGCTCTGTGTTTCTCTGCTATTCTTCTGATGTCAGGTGTTAGTTATCTGTTCCTGAGATATCATGACAACACTGAATCACAACCTCAGCAGCTGCAAGCTGAGAGAGGAAGGTTACATCTATTTGTCTGTGTTAAATATAAGTTCAGCGTAAGATTTCTTACTCTGAAAGGGAACAAAGAGAAACTAAATTGGAGACTGAAGAGAGGAGGAGGTGGAGAGACGCTTCATGAGGGAAGTGAATGTTAGACGGTAAAGACAAGACAGAATATAGTATACGCAGACAATGAGTCAGTGCTTCTCTGGTACCTGAAAGATGTTATTTTCTTGAAATACTTTCAAATACATTGATTTAACAGTAGTTTTGTGCTGTTAAAGCATTATTAGTCCAATATGTTGTGGACATTATAGAGCTGATTTTAAAGTAAAATATCTGAATCATGTCTGAAAAATATGTTTGGATCACTGCTTCCTTTAAAAAGCCAGACAGTCATTATGGTTCCTCTGTTGGTGGGAACGCACCGTTTACAGAGAGAAGACGAAGAAATGTTTTTGAAATAATGTTCTGAGTGAGTCATCTAGAACCACAGTTAGCACCATGTTAATGCACACACACGCACGCACGCACGCACGCACGCACGCACGCACGCACACACACACACACACACTTTTAGTTACCCAACCCTGTAGTCCAGATTGCTGATGTTAAAATGGCTCCTCAGACTCCTCAGGTCCGTAGGCCAACTACTCCACTATAGACTAGCTGTTATTGCAGGTGCTGTTTTCCTGTGTGCTGTTTGCCGGCCGCCCAGGAACAAAGGAACTAATGGTAATTGAAGGTAGGGAATTAAGGTGAGTTTAAAGGCCCGGGGGATGTTTCTTTGTTCTGTTGCAGTATAGTTTAGATCAGAGGTGGCTGGTCTGTAGAATCACCTTGATTCTCCAAGTACATTATGTAGCGAGGTGAGGTGATTACACTCATAAAATGTAAGGTTAATAGAAACTCTTACTGTAATCTCAAATTATCAGTATATTTACTGTGGTATCGGTATGCATGGAGTCTTAGCTGGGAGATCCTCGTTCTCGAGTGGCAGGAAGCAGTTTGAGATATGGATGGATGGTGGAACGGGATAGTTCTCCTCCTCCTCCTCCTGCCTGTGACCACCACCTCAGACCAGGAAGGCTGGTGAAGGCGGGTTGAACATGACGCCTGGGTTTCCCCTCTTCAGACGGAGACCTTGAAGGAGGATCGCCAGGCCAAGGGGCAATCCGTCCCAGAGGATGGTGGGGTCGGAGTCAGGGACAGCTGCACCTCCATGTGAAAGTAGTGCCTACGCTTTGACCAGCTCCGGCTGGAGAGCGGCAACCCTGCGTATCCCTCCAGACGAGGGGAGGCTCCCTCAACACCATCCTGAGTCCATCCCGAGTCCATCCTGAGTCCAGCAGCACAGAGTGTCTCCGCTTGATGTAAAAAGCTCTGTCACACAAGTGCACGTTGCAGCAGAGCAGTGGATGGCTGGGACTTGTCCAGTACGCTAAACACCAGCTAAAACAAGCTAGGTGGCTGGTAATGTTTTAGCCACGTAGCTAAAGTTAACATGTTAACAATACTTCATCGAGTCTGTGAATGCAGATATTTAATTTAAGGATTCGACATAGCTGGGTTCATTTGGAGACAAATACAATGTTACTACTTAAAAACATGAAGTAATTGACTGCTAATGTTCTGGAGCAGGTCTCAGCGGTCATCTCTGCCCATTTCTCAATTATATCGAATGAACATTTTGTTTTGTATTTTAATGTTTTTGTACAACAATCGTTTGATCACATCTGCTTCACAGACGTCTGGGTAGTGTTTCCCACCCTGTGTATGATGTCAATTATAATTTATAAAATCACAGAGGAAAAGAAAATCTGAACCGTTTCTCCTGGATAACAATGAGATCAATGTGAAACCAAAATGTTGTACTGTGTATGTGTTTGTTGTTATATGAGAGAGAGAGAGTGAGAGAGAGAGGGAGAGAGAGTCTGTGTAAACATGACAATCTACACCCTAATGTCCAGAAGTAGGACACTGATGATGCTTTCCATCATTTCACGCTCTGAAGGAATTGGGACAGCATTCGTTTTAGATGTCTGTCTTTTTGCTCTCTCTCTCTCTCACTCTCTCTCTCTCACTCTCTTACTCTCTCTCTCTCACTCTCTCTCTCACTCTCTCTCTCTCTCACTCTCACTCTCTCTCTCACTCTCTCTCTCTCACACTCTCTCTCTCTCACTGTCTCTTACCTTCTTTCTCTGGTTCTCTGCTATATGGGAATTAAAATGAGAAACACACACTGAATGCAAAAATCTAGGAGAATACAATGTAGAATCTAGTTTTAAAATTATTTTAGAAAAGAGTGAGGTTTGGCATCGTCAACATAGCTGAAGATAGAGAGAAAGAAAGAAAGTCTTTCTCTACTTGCTTTTAAATTCACAATCTGTGTTTGTGTGACGTGGCTGTTTGGAAGTGAAAGACACTCAAACACACCGACTGCTCCGTATTTACTGCTGAAATTCACTAAGAGAAAGATGTCTGACCCAGACTGAACCAACACAACAATGTTGTTTAACACAGGAGCTGCAACAGGACAGCACCTAAAACCAACTGCAGATTGTGCTTTTAATATGTTTTTAATGTTGTGTAAATTTGAAAAACAAGTGAGAAATATTGCACTTCCAAGGCTTTATTAGGGTTTGTAACATTCTGGTCTCACCTGTCTGATCAGACGCTCTCCGTCACAACACCCAGTCAGCACATTGATTATTAGTTATACTTTCCATTGGTTCAGGAAATTAAAATGTAGCTGCCATTATCTTCAAAGGCTGAAGATCAAAATGGAATTCTAGCCACAAGCGGTCATGGTGGGATTCAAGACTATGTCAAGTGAAAGACTTTTGTGACAAAGCCTGTGAGAAGTAAAGACATTTACAAACATGTTCAGAGATTCAGCAGTTTCAACTTGGACCATTAGCACCACATTTCACAATGGCATCAACCACATTAGGAGAACCTCCATCAATCAATCTAAACATACTTTTGCAAACATGGTTCATTACCTCTACTCAACATTTACATTTTGGCATTTAACCCAAATTTAATTTTAAATAAATGAATCCCCTGGAGCAGCTGGAGCAAACTCTGTTGGCGAGCTAAATGCAACAACATTTCGTTTTCTGTATACACCTGGTGCATACTTGAAATGACAATAAAGTCTAGTCTAAGTCTAAGTCTAAGCTATGAACACAACAGCTATGGAACCCAGGACCTTCAGGTTGGGGGACTACCGTTCTACTCCTAGGCCCCCCCACTGTCAGCTAACCCTAACCCTAACCTAACCCTAACCCCTAACCCTAACCTAACCAAGAAGTTTAGCACACTTCTAATTAGGATAATGGATAGGTTAATTGGCGAACCAGTCAGAATGGACACATTTAACCATATATACATGATTGTCAAGGTCAAAGGAGGCAATTTGCTAATGCTAACATGTTATGCTAATTTTGTTTAAAAATCTCTTATCTCTTGCCAAATATTGGCAAATATTGACCTTGAATATTGATATTGTAGCTTTGTATAATGTTGAGTAGAGGTAAAGACATTTCTGGTATTCGTGGCGCCCCCTATTGGTCAATGTTTAAATCATTGTTGACATGGTTGTAACATATCTACAAATGTTTGTGAAGATTGGACAAAGGATCAATGTGTTGATTTTGTGTTCGGCCACGCCCCTTGACATATTGTAATCAAGTTCATTGATTAATTGCGGCCACATTGTTTACTGCATTGGGCCCCAGTGTACGAGGCTCAGACCCACAGCGTGTAGAGGGATCCTCAGACCCACAGCGTGTAGAGGGATCCTCAGACCCACAGCGTGTAGAGGGATCCGGGGACATCCTTCCCTTCCAAAAACAGCTGTTAAATACCTAATTCCTGTGACTTTTAGACTCATATTACATTTAATATACGGTTAATTTTATTAGGAAATAATAAAATAAAATATAACCGCAATTCTCAATATGTGGTTACAGCCAAAAGGAACAAATTAAAAAGTATATGAAATGAAAAATGTCCACAGGAAATTGGACCACTTGCAGGAGAAAAGCCACTAACTAACTGTAGCCTGATGGACAACAGACCTGTGAGGACAGAGATGTAGAAACTATCACAATGATCAGACTGAAGTCCATTTGTCTACAGCTTTCTTTGTATTTCCACTGATAAATGAATGACCAGTATTGATTTGATGTAACTTCAGTCTCAGGTAATATGTGAGTAAATCTCTTCCGTCCTGCTGTCTCTCTCTGACTGATGCTCTCTCTCTCTGACTGATTCTCTCTCTCTCTGACTGATGCTCTCTCTCTCTGACTGATGCTCTCTCTCTCTGACTGATGCTCTCTCTCTCTCTCTTGTCCTGCCTCAGTCACAGAGAAGCTGTCTGCTCTGAGGGAAACATGCTCCTTCCACAGAGCAGAACCGACTCTACGTTGCAGTTTAAGCAATATTACACGAGAGAGTGTGTCTATATGTTTAGATTTTGTTGATTAATGTTAATAAAAGAGAGTAACCTTTTTCTTGGTAAGCGTTGTATAATGACAATATTACACTCCAGGGTATTCTTTACTGTTATTATTGACACGGCTGTGATGCGGTTTAGATTATCACTGAAGTGGCAATAATAACTTCTGCAAGCCCAAAGCTAGGAGCTGCATTAGGGTCATAAACCTTTCCATCTGGGCTGGCACTAAGCTGAGGAGCATGGGGATGCATGACCAAGCCACAGAGTATTGTTCCAGCACCTCAGGTTCACGCTCAAGGCCCCTTCGTACTCCATTAAGTTCACACTGCCAGTGTCTGACCAGAAGACTCCCCTTGCACATGGAGAACCTCATCGAACCTACTGGCTGTTACTCTGGCTGCAGCATTTCGTTCCATAATGGACCCTCAGACCGCTCTTGTGTGCCCTCCTCTATCTCCTGTGTGACAGTTAGACTCTCCAAATGGAACAACTGCTGGCGGTTTGGGACAGAGTGTTGGCAGAAGAACATTTGGCACCATCCACAGGGAGCCTGGGAACGCTGGGACATCTGGGTGTTTGACATGACTTGTGGTCACAACAGGAGGACAGTGACAGGACAGTGGTGAGACTCACGGCACGGGTCCAAACCTGCAGTCAACCGGTGGAAGCTCAGACAAGCCGTGCAGCACCAAGGATATCGGATGTCGGAGTCTGATTTACATGCGCTCCTGGAGGATGGCTCTGGTTTCTTCATCGCTAAGTCCTGGATAGACTCTGCACAGATCCCCTGAGAATGATACCAACAAGCAGCCATGATGTCTTGCTTTAATATATCATCATTATTGTCATAGGGTCTTACACAATGTTGAACAAAGTCTGAGGTCACAGGTCACATTCTTGCATGCAATGGTGTCATTTGCACAATAACAATATCAATAACACAAGTCATGTCTAATCAAGAGGAGCTCCTCCTCTCTCCTCTTCTCTCCTCCTCTCTCCTCTTCTCTCCTCTTCTCTCCTCCTCTCTCCTCTTCTCTCCTCTTCTCTCCTCCTCTCTCCTCTTCTCTCCTCCTCTCTCCTCCTCTCTCCTCTTCTCTCCTCCTGTGTCCTCCTCTCTCCTCCTGTCTCCTCCTCTCTCCTCTTCTCTCCTCCTCTCTCCTCCTCTGTAGTGTTGTCACTTCCTGGAGCAGATGACCATATAAAGAAATCCATCCTGAGTTGACGTCAGCTCGTGCAGAAAGCGTTCAGAGCAGAAACCTGAGCTTTATGCTCACAGGGATTACTTTATCATTCATTTAATTATTTGACACGTTGGAGACGTTTAATATGAACATCCAACATTGTAACACTATAAATATGTCGGAAAATAAGGAAAAGCGTAACATGTCCCCTTGTTTTCCCATGCAGATATATTGATGTATTTCATGAAGTTTTTGTGTTCAATCACAGCAGTGTTCCACATCATTACAGCCTCTCACCCTCATCCATCCCTTTATGTAACGCTTCCTTCATTTGTTATGGTATAACTGACCAGTGGATGTAGTCAACAGAGCTCCTCAGTCCCACTGTAGCTGTTTCTATTGATGAAGTTCATATGATCTAATGAAGGATCTGCAGCGAGGCTGTTAGGTGCAGACACACCTTTATCTGTATGTACATGTATGTATGTGTGTATCTGACTGTTTGTTTCTCTGCGTAATGAGTGTGTGTTTCTGGGTGTCTGTGTGTGTGTGTGTGTGTGTGTGTGTGTGTGTGTGCAAGATGAAATAACATGACCAGGGTGTTGCAGATGTTTGATCTTGGTCCTGGTGGGCTGCACCAGTTAACCAGGGTTTTCATGTGAACGTTGCTTTATTATTTCATTATAACTCCTACAGTCTTTGAACCCTTCAGCTAGATGTTTAATTCATGTGTGTTTCCTGACAGTAGAGGTAAATCACTGGCCAAAGAAGTTGAGTTTAGTTTGGTGACTTTGCACAGTGATAACAGATTAAAGAAAAGTGATGAAAACACATAGAATAAGATTATAAAAATATAAATAAAATGCAAGTGAGATTCAAAAAACTAAAGGGACTTCAAATATAAAAAATATTATATTAACATGGAAACAAGGGCCTGTCCCTGGAGGAAGGACAGCGAGGACGAGAGACATGCAGAAGTCACGTATCTTCAGACACAAATCCCTGCATGTCTGTGTGTGTGTGTGTGTGTGTGTTAAGTGCATGTGTGTGTGTGTGTGTTAAGTGCATGTGTGTGTGTGTGTGTGTGTTAAGTGCATGTGTGTGTGTGTTATGTGTGTGTGTGTGTGTGTGTGTTAAGTGCATGTGTGTGTGTGTGTGTGTGTTAAGTGCATGTGTGTGTGTGTGTGTGTGTTAAGTGCATGTGTGTGTGTGTGTGTTAAGTGCATGTGTGTGTGTGTTAAGTGCATGTGTGTGTGTGTGTGTTAAGTGCATGTGTGTGTGTGTGTGTGTGTTAAGTGCATGTGTGTGTGTGTGTGTGCATTAAGTGCATGTGTGTGTGTGTTAAGTGCATGTGTGTGTGTGTGTTAAGTGCATGTGTGCACCTGTAAGACTAATACATCCTTCTTCTTCATCATGGGGTTATAAGTTATAACTGGCTGATCCACTGAGACACTTCAGTACGTTTCATCTCAAGAGATACTCAGACAGTTTAGAAGCTGATTGGCTAATCCTGCCTCTGCTCTGAAGTAGTGCG
>OMKK01085267.1:0-12513 GCA_900302305.1 Polymixia japonica
AAAGACCAGGGGTGAGTTAGATTGGTCTAGTTATTCCAGGAAAGGGAGGGGGGCTCCTGGTTATTTGGCTGCCCTTGGTTTAGCCTCCACATGCACTGGTTCCACTTAAGGTGGGTAAACAATTGGTATTAAACCCACAAGACTGTTTGATGTGAATGGAGAGACACGCCGTAAGACTGATACTCAACCAGTGAGGGATAATGCAGCGTCCGAGCCAGTATCTCCAAAATCCGATCTTGGTTCACCGGGAAAAGCATCCAACTCGAGCGTTGGTCAGTACTGTCATGGTAAAGGACGTTGGAAGAGTGAGTGTCCAGTCCTACTGGCAAATAATACATTTGCTGGCCAGGTGAAACCTGCAGCTCTGGCTGCAATAATTGAGTGGGGATATTGCAACAAGTCGGTCTCTGGTCTCGGGGGGAAGGGGAGCAGATCCTTCATTAACTGTTTAACTGTGTCCTGCCTGTAATGGTGATGAGAAATATTGCTCTAGGTTACTATCTCCAGGATGGCATGTTGGATAGGAAACGGGTGCCTCTCGGCGACCAATTTGTGTGGGACCCTGTTTTCCAGCTTGTTCTTCCTTCCAGGTATTGCCATACCGTTCTCCAGACGGCCTACGGTGATGTGGCTGGTCATCTGGGTGTCAGAAAAACCTATGTATCCGTGTATTGCGGATTTTTTTTCTGCCCCGTTTGAAACGTGATGTGGCTCTTTTTTATTAAGACATGTCACACCTGTCAGTTAACTGCTAAACCTAACCAGTTAGTTAAGCCTGCTCCTTTGCATCTCATTTCCACTGTGTGTCAGCCTTTGAACACCTAATCACGGACTGTGTGGGTCCTCTGCCCCTCTAACTCCAGTAGCAACTACCTGTTGATCGTAGCTAATGTGTCAAGTTACCAGGCACAGACAGTTTAGTCTGGGTGATTTGGTTCTTGCCCTCCTAGCTATTGTCAGTTCACCTTTCCAAGATAGATTTACTGGTCCATTTACACTTGTGCACCAAGTTTCTGATCAAAACGACTTAATGGAAACTCCCGGTCAGAGGAAGTCTACCAGATTGTGAGATATTGACCTGTTAATGCCTCACTACTCGCATGTCAGCCTCCTCTGATGGGGAGATTCCACAGTGACGTCAGGCCTACTTTGTTTGCAGCTCCATTACTTTCCTCCACTCCTTCCTGTCCAGTGGCAGTGGAGGAGGGGATTACACCTGCTGATCAAGTTATCAGAATTCGCATACCTTGCTATATCGCTTGGCTGAAGCTAAACACGAGGAATTGGCTGTTGATTTCAAAAAGTATCCATCATTGTTTTCTGATATGCTGTCCTGTGCTCACCTCATAGAACACAACATGGATGTTGGAGGTGAAGCTCATTAAACAATGTTTTCATTGTGTCTTCAGACAAGAGTAGTCTGAGGTTCAGTACATGTTAGACAAAGGTATTTTTGAGCCCTGTTCTTCTAGCTGGGCTTACTAAAACTCAAGTCTAAGTTAATTTGGTCCTCCAACTGTCGGAGCAGGTTGCTGTGTTGCGCCCCAGTTTTGGCTGTGCTGTGGCTAGATCAGCCGTTTAAACTCCATGTAGACGCCTGCACTGTGGGAGTTGGCACTGTTCTGTTGTAGGAGAATAGGGAGGGGTTGGACTGTCCTGGCCAACCAAGAACCAAGACTTGGCTTCAGCTACCAAGCTGCCACGCAGACTATTTATTGGAGGACGCCGTTGCAGGAACCCTCCCCCATCCACCGGAGGCCCAGCCAAGCCCATCAAAGCCAATTGGCATTGATGCTTATGCACAGCGTGATATTGTAGCGAAGAATGTCCACTGTTGTATGATTCATGCCAGTAATTTCATATCAGAATCAGGGTGGTAATGTCCATTCTGGTAGTTGTTATAATATTAAGTTGTTTCAATTCCCAATCATGAATTGATTTATCTTTACAGCAAGCTATTGCAGAGATATCTGTTCACGCTTGCCAATTGCCATACATGAACTCCATGCCTGAATTTTGTTGCTAGAGTTGGCCAAAGACAGTCAATGGCAAAGGAGATATCATGCTGCTGCAAGAGACTTCTTCACATAACACATATTCCAGATTGGACTATTTCTACTTCTTTGTTCAAAAATGATTTATTTAAAAAATGTGAAATTGGGACTACCACAGTATCTGACAATGCCCTTGATTTACTAACAAACACATTGGGTTAGAAAAAGGAACAACTTTATGGAGGTTTAACAATTCACTACTCCAAGATAAAGACTTTAAGTTCAAAGTATTGTTTCATTACCCATTTGATTTTATCTTTAACGACGGCACATAAACTACACCAGTGATGTTGTGGTAAGCAGCTAAGGCTGTTATCAGAGGAGAAATCATATGCATCTCTTAAGAAGAAATAAAGAATGGTAAAATAAGTGGGTTAGAAAAACAGCATTTACAAAAAGAACATAAAAGCAAAGGATGATATAAAAGACTGCATAGACTACAGAAAGCAAGAGAATCACTTGACAATTTGAATACTGAAAATATTGAGTAAAAGAACATGTACAAAAGGAATATTTTCAAACAGGAAATGCCCAGGTAGTGGCAGTTATACTAATATTTTTTTAAACTTTAAGGAGTTTATAGGTATATTGTCCCCTATTTTATGTTCTAACTGGATTTTAGAAAAACCACAGTGGGTACCAACATGGAATTTTTCTGTCATCACTGTAATTCATAAGGAGGGTAAAGATGTTATTCCAAATATCATTAATGAAGTCCAACTGGCTTTGTAAATAATAGATTACTAACTGATAATGTAAGAGGCACCTTTAATATAATTGACTACTCAATACAAAAAAAACAAATGCAAATTATAACCCTTGATGATGAAAAAGCCTTTTATAGGCTATTGTGGACATTTATGTTTGAAACTTTTGGGTTCCATAGTAAATATGTATATTAAATATGTATATAGTAAATATGTATAATGAATTACAGCCCCGGTGCTAACGTGAGAGTTAATGGTTACCAACACGTTTACCAACACACAGGTATGGATCCTCTGTCTCCATTAATATGTTTTTTGTATATGGTATTGGCCAAAATAATTAGGCAAAATAAGAAAATTGAAGGAGTCACAGTGGGAGGAGAAGAGCGTAAGATGGTCTTTAAGACTTTATGCTGATGATGTCATCATGTTTTTAACAGATATTTATGAATCTGTCCCCACCTTAATGAGAAATAAGAAATGAAAGATTATAGCTCTTTCTTGGGCTACAATTTGAAAAAATAAATTGGAAGCAATAAAAGTAGGGGAGCCTCTGTATCAAGATTTTAAAGGTCAATACAATTTTAAGTGGGACCAAAACAAGCTGAAATATCTGAGGGTCACAATCTCTAAAAAGTGGGATCTTTTGTACCAGTATAATTATGGAGTATTGGAAGACCAGTTTGTGGCAGTGGGGTGTAGCTAGTGTCAGTTTGTAGGTGGAGAACCAAGAGTGGCTCATCTGGGCAGCAGACACAGCTACAAGAGGTGAGTCTGATTAAGTGTTTAATCAGTGCTGCTTGCTTTTGTCTCTCTTGTAGTGAAGTTTGATTCCCCTGATCTAAATATGTGCATTTGAAGATGTTTGGAGAGCAAAGACTGGATAACAATAGCTTTAAAACCGTATCAGTGGGCAGTAGCATAAATGATCTGTCAAGCAGCAATACATGAGAATCAGGTTAAATGTAGCAATGAATGATCCACACTACAAGCTGGAAATACAGAAGAGGCTAAAATGATCAACCATGATTCAACCATGTCCATGTAGACTCACTGAAATTACATGAATTAGCTTGCATGAATGTTGATTGTTGACAATACACCATCACATATTTCAAACATGAATGGCCCCAAATAAGAAATGTTTCAAAGGTTATCTAGTATAAATGTTACCTTTTCATCAAACGCCAATGCAATCCTTCTGTGTCCAGAGGCATCCCAGCGCCAGAGAACGTTTTTTCAGGATCCAGTGCTCTGTTTCTATGCACATGCATCATTTCAAGACCTGACCGCCTGCCATTGCCCACGCTCGATCGTAGCCAGGTCTTCAGCTGCCTCAGTGCAGAGAACGACCTCTCACACGAACAGGTGGTCACTACAGTGGATGCTGGGGGAGTATTGCATGTTTATGTGATCCGATGTTTCTTTTGCTGTCAATGCCATGTTGGAGTCTGGCTGACGGAGGTCTTCTCTGTACCATGACACCATCATTTGTTGGTTTTCTTTTGTGAGTTTAGACAGAGCTGAAGGTGTAATGGATGTCGCAAGCATAGCTGAGTTTTCCATTAACCTGGTGTTTAGTTGGCTTGTCACATGGTCAATAAAAGGGTAGAACAGATTGAGTCTGTAATGTTCTTCTATTGACTGTGATGGTGTGTGTTTGTTTTCTGCTTATTGGCCACATGCTTTTTTACCAGAACCACGTCAATGGGGCTGACAAGTTCTGTTGACTTTTCATAAATTTCACTGAAGCCCTAGAATTTTGTTTGCTGTGACAATTGTGTCAAATGACTCTATACTGTGTCATAGGTTGCTAGCCTTGTTGGAGTTTGATTATGCTCCTGATTGTATTTCTATGAGTGCAGAGTGGGCTGCATTGAAGTGATCCAGAAAAGCACCCACTGTCTTTCCTCTGGAGCCCCAGCGTGTGTCCGACACGAGTGGGATGCCTCTTGTTTTTCTGTTGTCACTTGCCTGTGTTTCCATACTTCCTTGTGGTTGTTCTTGTAACACGTTCTTCCTAACTAGGGGTGTAACGTACATGTATTCGTCCTGAACGTCACGGTTCGGTGCTTGCAGTCGTACGAAGAATACACAGTAGCCGATGTGTGAAGATTGATTAACTTAATGTGGAACCAAATTTCACAAGTGCGAGTTCCACCAGTTCCAAGTTGTAAGCCGTTAGCAAGTTAGCAACATGCCATGCTAAGCTTAGCTCAAGCTGCTTGGCAGAGGGACTATAGAGACATGGAAGAAGTAGGAGCTTTGGTTGGCATGCGCCGCCATTATGTGAGGGTCGATACACAAGTGCTAGAGACTAAAACAAGATGAGAGAGAGAGATGTGAGACATGAGAAAAGAGCAAAAACAAGATCAGATAAAGACAACATGGAAAAAGGAAGAATTAACGAAAAACACCATATCACAATAAACTTGTTTTAGAAGCAAACGCACATTAATTAGACAAAATTAGTCAAATAAACAATGTGGACCCGGACAGACTGCCTCCCCATACCTACCTGGACATCGTCAACTACCTTGTTTATGGACTGCATATTTCATGCAGGAATTTAAAAACCATAAATCCATGCAAGCACATGAACAGTTTCTAATGGATGGGTTCAACACTCCTTCGCAAGGCAACCAAATGCGACAACACCACCATTCTAGCTAAAGTATGTTGTTTACCTGGCTACTCATCTGCAACTACTCCAACTTTTGGCTCTACTCTGCATTGTTAGCTCATCCATGTGTTTTCCCTCACGTTTCCTCCATGATGGAAATACGTAGAAATGAATGCCATTGTCGAGCTTCTGGTCAGGCTGCTCATTAATGTTTCGATGAGATTTGGTATGGCAGTTTTTACACAACAAATCTGCCCAACCATGATGATGCCAACAATACCGATGTAAACAAACAAGACTACCCTCACAATATGGCTACTCGCCCCAAAATGCAACGTGTGTGATGTCAGCTTCCTGAAGTTTTAACTTGCACTACTAGCTGTTCAAAAAAAATTAAAAGAAACCTAGCCTTATGCATTTGGGGTTTTTTGTTGCTTTTTTCCCGTTGCACTGAACTTGTACCAAACCATGATGTCCAAACCGTGGTGTGAACTGAACCGTGACTTCTCTGTACCATTACACCCCTATTCCTAACAGCAGACAGAGAAAAACACTGCAACATTCTCAATGGTAGCCATGGTGTTCCTGATGAGGGGGTCAGAACGTCCATGCAATGTGTGAATAGCGCCCATGGTTGAAGCTCTCTAATGCGTTGTACTCCACTCACATGCCCACTCATTGTGCTGGCTCCATGATAGCCCTGCCCTCTGAGATATTCAATCTCCAGACCCAATTCTCCAACTGAGAGAGGATGGCGTCTGTAATAGTTGCAGCATCTTGTTAGGCAAGAGGACAGAAACCCAAGAACTCTTCACATATTTCGGCTCCATTGTCATGGTTTATGTAGCGAATGCAGATAGAGAGTTCTGTCCCGCTCACATCCATTGATTCATCTGCAAGGACTGTGAAAAACCTGGCTTTTACTATTTCTTTAACTATGTCCTCCTGAATCTCAGCTTCATAGCACGTTATTAGTTCGTTATTAGAATCCTTGGTTCTATGTATTTGGCATGTTTTGGTGCTGTCTCGAGATTCTGTTTCAGTGTGGCGTCGAATGAAGATTTCCATGTGAGGAAAGTTGCCATCTTCACCTTCTCCTGTCCAGTTACCACGTAGTGCTATGTTAATCTTTGACAGATTGATTATAACGTCTAGGATGGACAGGAGAGCTTTGTGATTCACACGAACCTTCTTGGCATATGCATTGCTTAGAACAGAATTAATACTTTTCTGTTGCCCCTGTGCAACTGACAGAAAATTCTCAGCAAGCTCAGAGACCTTTGGGTGCCCTGGACTACAACTGTGGTTCGAAATGATTCCCCCGCTTCTCCCCAATAGCATTTTTCCTTTGTTGATCAAAAAGGTGTTTGTTTGTTTTTTGCTAAATGACATACAAATAGCACAGTAGGTGGAATCTTCTGAAACTGAATATCTAAGCCAAGGATATTTCTCCTCCCACCTTATATTATAGTGTAATTGCTTTTCACCAAACTTTGTTTTAGGGTAATTATGGTTTTGTTTGAACCACTTATTCTTGAGAAGGCAGTACTCATCTTCGTCTGTTAGTGGCTTATTTTTAAACTTAGCTGGATCAAATTCATGTAGCAATGTGTCTCTTTGACTGACATCAGCTCTCTCATCTCTCTCCTCTCTTCCTGTTACCTCTCTTCCAGCCTTGTCTCCTCCAGTATTGCTCTGCTTGTCTGGTCTCTTTCTCTCTCTCTCTCTCTCTCTCTCTCTCTCTCTCTCTTCGCTTTGTGTCTCTCAGCCTCCTTTTCTGTGTCTCTCTGCTTTCCATAACCTGCTCCCTCTCTCTCGTATCCATCTTGTCTCTCTGTATTCAGCATTACCTTCTTTCTGTTCATTTCTCTCTCCGTCCTCTACTCTTTGTTCTCTCACCCTCTGTATTCACTGCCTGTCCCTTTCTCTGTGACTCCCCACTTGTCTCTCCTGCCAAAGTGTATTAAAAATAATTTAGTAAAATTATATACACCTTCTTCTTTTCATCTTTGTGTTTGAGTTTGCATCATTTTGGATTTGAATGATAGAAATGTGTCTCAAACAGGACATAAACATAAGCAAAATGTGTGTTATACAATAATATATTTATACAATAATACTATATTATTACACTATAATTATGCTAGGTGTTTGTGTTGTTAAATTCAGCCTATAAGTTCCATTGTAATTACCAAAGAAAAAATATTTAAATAGTTATTTTTAGGCAATTATTTCACAACTTTTATTATATACACCTCAGAAAAAATAGGTCCGGACCTCGGTGACCTCAACGGTGGGTACGGCCATGGAGCCATTCCAGACATAAGTGTGTTGAAATCGCGGGATCCAAATCAGCTTCAGCGCATACGAAGGTTATCGAATGTCAAAATATCATGCCAATAACGTGTTCAATGTGAATTTGAGCGTTAGCGACTCGCTTGGTTCTTCTGTCATCTGCATCTGAAAACTGCTTTTTTCGATCTCAAGAATGGTGGGATGACGAGACACAAGTTGTTGGATGTTGAACCCGCTGTCAGCCAGCAGAATATCACCCATCTCCAGTAAGTCAAGGAACCCAGACCACTTGACAATTTCTGTCACTCATGCATCCCAAAACACAAACAACACAGTTCTTGCTGGTGTACATGCCCTCAGAATTTTAGCAGTAGGTCTTCTCTTGTATTGTGAGTATATCTAACTATTGGCTTTTGCCAGTGAAGGCCTCTGTATGGGTACCTCAGTGCAGTCTATGATGGCTCGCAATTCTTTTGAGAGCAGAGGCAGCCGTGTTGACAGAATCTTTCCGTTTCAATTTCAGAGTGAGCAAATGTTCATTCCCATATGACAGTTTTCGCTGTGGTCCTGGTTTTTCATCACAGTTTGGGAGTATTTACCTTTAAAATAATGTATTGAGGGCAGGTTGGACCTGATTCACCTGATTGAACACCCGCTGCAAGAGGGCCAGTGTGCCGACGCATCAAATCATCAGAATGCTTAATGCCTTTAACGTTTTATGTAAAGCACTTTGAATTGCCTTGTTGTTGAAATGTGCTATACAAATAAACTTGCCTTGCCTTGCCTTGAGGCAAGAAATGTCATACAGTGCAGGCAATGAAGATGAATGGCTCTGTTCTGATAATCTTCTCTCTGAGTTACATCTCTCAGGTAAAACTTCGTCAATTCTGTGAGCTAAAAGTCCACACATGGACTTGTCTTGCACATCTAGTACATCACACAAGAACATGTGCAGGCACTCATTTCAAACAGTAATTGTGTTCCTCCTCCTGCAGGTCAAGGACGCTTGAAGATTTCTATTATGACTGGGATGTAAAATGCTGAGAAGTGTGTCCATGACAAACACTTGCTTCAGGTTCATCATGACCGATGTACTCATGGTCACATGACTTGTCACATGTCAAGCAGGGGTCTGACAGCTTCATCACTGGAGCCTGTTATTTGGATTTTTTTAGGGTGGGTTGTCCTCAACGGTTTTTCGCTTCACCTTGCCATGCCTTGTTGTCAAATATGTGCTTTCCAGCTGCTAATTATTTTTTTTTGAATTTCCATGTTGTCACTATGGCTGTCCTTGCCTAAACACCCCCCTCATGTACAGGGATGGATGGGGCTGCTGTGCAATTGGTTTACCCAGTAAAAAATGGTTGCTGCACATGCAGGTGTTATCATTGATCTTGATGAGGTCTTTCCTGGTGAGCTTTACCCACAAAGAGTGAAACTTCAGCTCCGCAACATGTTCTTTGATTACCCGTCTAAAAACAATACAATACAGATTCAGCATTACAGTAACAGCATAGTTTACGTTAAGGTCTATACAATTACATTTGAACTGAAGCCAAAATACTAAATTGAGCTGAAAGTCCAGGGATAAAAACAAAGTGTAGATGTGACTCATGTATCAGTAGTTTCAGTGGATATATTAATGTACACTTACTTATCTTTGAATTGACGATCGTTATGGCACAAGTATACAGCACCTCGATCTGCTCCACCCGTTCTAAATCCAACAAACAATATGAGTTGTTCAGCTCAGCATTCAACAAAATTGTGCCCGCCAAGCTTGTTCCCAAGCTCAGGATCCTGGGTCTTAACACCTCCGTCTGTAACTGGCAGACCCCAGGTGGTCAGAATGGGCAGCCTCACCTCCTCTGCACTGACCTTGAGCACCGGAGCCCCTCAGGGCTGCATACTCGGTCCCCTCCGGTACGCCCTGTTCACGCATGACTGTGTGGCCACACGCAGCTCCAACGTCGTACTGAAGTTCGCAGACGACACCACCATCCTGGGTCTCATCTCCGACAACGATGAGACCGCCTACAGGGAGGAGGTCAGCGTCTTGGCAACTTGGTGTCAGGACAACAACCTCTCTCTCAACGTCTGCAAGACCAAGGAGCTGATCGTGGACTTCAGGAAACGGCAGGAGGGGGGGTCACGCTCCCATTCACATCGATGGAGCTGAAGTAGAGAGTGTCTCCTGCTTCAAGTTCCTCGGTGTGTTCATCAACGATGACCTCACCTGGTCCAGACAATCGGACTCGGCAGTTAAAACTGCCCAAAAGCGCCTATACTCCCTGAGGAGATTCAAGAAGTTTGGCATGTCCACCAAAACTCTCACAAACTTCTACAGGTGCACCATAGAGAGCATTCTCTCTGGCTGCATCAAAGACTCCAGCCACCCAGGCCATGGACTTTTCACGTTGCTGCCGTCTGGTAGACATTACCGGAGCATCCGGCTCATGGACTACTAGACTCACAAACAGTTTTTTCCCCCAAGCCATCAGGCTTCTCAACCAGCAACATTAATATCAGTGATCACGTTGATCGCTTCATGTATGCTCGGGTACTACTTATGTACTACAATTTATGTGCATATTCATCTGCACTCCTACACTTTATATTTATATTATTTAATATTCACATCACTGCTGCTAGTACTTACTGTGTTCTACTGTTTTGCATACTTTTGCTGTTCCTACCTTTTGCCCTTTTGATAACTTATCACTACGAGTTGATAACTTCTCAATATTATTACTTCTAGCATGCCCAGGTGTGCATTGTTTATTTTTTTTATTTTATTTTACTGTATTACTGTTTATGCACAACTTTAGCTTATCTTCTTTTGCCCATATTTGTGACTTCTCCTAACACCTAGAATTTCACTGCTCAGAATGACCCTGTGTTATAATGTGCACATGACTATAAACACTTTGACTTTGAGTTTAGATCATTTGCCTCAATACACGGTAACCACTCCAGCAAACATAATCAGCAGCCACAGCGAACAATCCCACAATGCATTTCGCCTGGGACATCATCAACAAAGATGGCGGTATTTGCGCCACGGCTTATAGAGAGCCTAAGTCCCTCCCCTTCCGCTGTCCCCCAAAAAATATGTATATATATGACACTTAATGACAACAATCATAACAATCAACAATCACACTCATGTCATGTCATGGTTATGATGGTGTCATGTCAGTCTCATGGACACCCTTCAAATAAAGTGTTACCACTTTTTCTATAATGTTTGTGACTGTTTCTTTGTGACTGTCCTTGTATGCTACTTGAATGTTGACTCTGTAATGTGTGTCTGGAGTGTACTTGTCTGTCATTTTTATATATTTCTGTTCTCAGGTCTCTCTTGAAAAAGAGATCTTGACCTCAAGAGACTACTTGACTAAATAAAGGCTTCTATCTATACAATTTCTTCAGTAGATTCAGCCACACACCTGGCTAAACATAGAACGTAGGTCCAGGACTGATCCAGAGTGTTATTCGTCTCTACCTCAGAGACGGACCTGGATATCAGCCTGGTAGTTTGGTGGGTGGTCCACCATATTATTTGTAGCGGTGTCTGGGTCCATGGTCTCATGGTGGTTTTGCGGTATTTTGAGTTGACTACTCCCTGAACTCTTTGCTGCTAGGTTCATGCTCATTGCCTGCTAAATTCATGCTTTTCAGGGAGTGATGAGCGGCCAAATGGGGCGATCTATTTAAGCTGTCAAACTCACCTGTTCACACTCTTGCTGCTGCTGCTGCCCTCGTACCACCTCCCAGCATTCACCTGCGGTCTCTTCAAATCCTCAAGGGGGGATTTTGAATAGATCACTCCGTGAACTCTCTGCTGCTAAATTCACGCTTTTCAGGAAGTGATGAGAAACGGAGCCCTGATGCCAAAGTGAAGTGATTCCATATGCAAGTTGTTGAAGATGTGTCTTCATATCAAGTATCATATTTTTTTCATAGTTTCCATCAGGCAATGCATTCTGTGTTTTTGTGAATTCTTCTGATGTGCAATTTGATAACTAGAAATGTAAGAATGCAATTTGCTCTCTCTAATCAGGAAGCATGTCTTCTTCAATCCTTGTCATCTGTTGTTTAACACGGAGGTCCGGGAGGTCAATTCCTGTAATGTGGGAGGAAAGTACATTTATTTACAACATTTTTGTGCGTGTCTTCTAGAAATGAACCTAATGATGCAGGCTTGGTGTTTAGATTGACCACTGCATTTCATCTTCCATTTGATTCTTATTGTCTGTCTTCAAAACTGCTTGACGGCAGCAATTATTGTTCTTTCTTTCTTTCTTTCTTTCTTTCTTTCTTTCTTTCTTTCTTTCTTTCTTTCTTTCTTTTGTGTTCAATCATGCAGTGCAGAATGGAAAATGGTCAGGAAGAGATTATAATTTTACTCCCAATACTTTTCCTGTCAACATTCATTGAGGAAACCAATTTATATTGACGCTGAAGTAACAGACACCCTTTCAAACAGCTTTTAGCCAATTTTAGTCCAAAAGCTGCACCCCCCATTTAACAGGGTAATGATAGGGGTACTATACCACATCCCACTGGGAAAATCTCAGCAAAAACAACACTACCCTCTGCCTTATGTTGCGGTGCTACTCAATTCAGAGCAAGATAGTAGTGTTGTCTGCCGGCTCTCGGTGACATTAGCAAGACATGCCTTTCAAATATCATGGCCTTTGGGACTGGGTCAGAGTTACTATTTATAGGTCAGCACTTCATGATAGTTTGGCTAACCTCTGCAGCTGATTTTGAGCCTGTTAATGAGTCAGACGCTCAGGTGATTCAAAGGGATATAATCAAGGAGCAGATT
>OMKK01085268.1:0-12301 GCA_900302305.1 Polymixia japonica
CAAGAGGCTGCAGGTTTTCATTCCAACCAAACACTACACCAGGTGATTCACTGATTAGCCCCTCCTCTCTTGTCAAAGGTGAGCCAATCAGTGTAATCACCTGGTGTAGTGTTTGGTTGGAATGAAAACCTGCAGCCTCTTGGCTCTCCATGGCACATGGTTGCCCACCCCTGGACTATACCTACACTACACTGACACTACACCGACACTACACCTACACTGACACAACACCGACACTACACCTACACTGCACTGACACTACACTGACACTACACTGACATTGCACCTAAACAAGACAAAGTATATACAAGACTGGTTGTTTATCAGGGTGCAGAGATTTGTGGGTGGATTGCACATAGAGGGAATATAAGTCCATATGCCAGCTTCTTTGGTTACCCAGAAAATATCTAAATATTTCTGGTTAAAAAGTTCTAAAGCTACGGATTAGTTTAGAAAAATAAATCAAATGTAAGTAGAGTCAGTCAAGACAGGAATCTAATTAACAAAAGCTCCGGAGCCCTTTCTCAACTCCGTAGGAAAACCTGTACAACTGTTTAATAGGATCCTAAAGGATCACTCCCAGAACCCTGGTCTGACCAGCGCTACATATTCCAAATGTTCTGTTCTTTGCGTTCTGCAAAAGGTCTTGGAGGAAGCATAATCCAAACTAGTTTTCGGGTCGTTCTGGATTTTGAACGCAGCTCTAAGAGCTCCGTCTCGTCAAAGGGAATTTAATCTAACTACAAATGACTGAAAACTACTGAATAGAAATGGGGAACAGGGGAATATGACCCTCCCTGGGAGGAATGGCAGTCGTGTGTCACATAACATAATTTAGACACGATTATTTAGTTTTCATCTAGCTGAGGATGTTGCTTCATAGGTTTTTTTTTTTTTTAAACAGGCCAGCAACTAACTGTAGTCAGCAGGGCATCTATAACTACTTCTAATGGGAACCTGATTGAGCGCAAAGGTGTTACATGCCTAACTTGGTAGTTAGTAGTTTTTACTTTTTAACAACTTTGTTTCTGTAAAAAAAAAAAAAAGTTATTTTCTGTAAAAGGAGAAACTCGAGAGCACCTAATCAAAATTCTCTCATTCAATGGTCTTCACACAAAAAAATTAAAAAGAAATAATAAAACAACAGACAATGGTTGATGTTAGGTACACCTGCTATTCCCTCTTCCATTGTGTATTGTACTTTTACAAAAATACTAAAAAGTAACATACTGTACATCATGGCATCAACCAAAATGATAACCCAGCGAACTGAAGATTGACAGAGAAACTACTGACATTTACATTTCCACAGAATATCATGTAAATATCTAGTGTTATTTAGCTAGCAGCTGTATGTGGAAACTCGTATCTAAACAGCATTGAGGTTTTTAAGAATGCGTTCTATGTGGGCCACTCATGAAGGACCCCAGATAGTATTTATTGTGTGTGATCAAAGCACATTTATTTTTCGGGGGAACACGGTCACCTTTTAATCTGTTTGTTACTTGCTTTAAACGCGTAAATACCCCAGAGATTAGTTATTTGAAATATATACTTGATACATGTTGGGGCTATGTTTTATACACGGTCCCAAAACATGCAATGAACTGCAAGTCTACAACAGTACAACCAGACGTTTAATGTTTTTCGTTCAGTTGAAGTTCTCAGCCTTATTCCATTTCAGTGTATCTTAACGAGGTCTTGTTTGAAGGACAAGTAAACAAAGCTTTGCATTATTAAACCAGTTTTGAATCATTAAGCCATAGAGCTTCAAGTTGACTAGTAGGTGAGTTATGACCGAATAAAAACACAAGACTTACACATTTTATTTATATGCCTATATGCTTTACTGAATAAAATCTGTCCAAATGCTTTTGGCACCAAAATGTCTATAGTTATGTAGCTGTTCATGGAAATACCTGTATACAAGAGTTCAAGTAAAATAAATCTGCATTTGAACCTTTATAGTTAGTCATTTCACATCTAAAGCAACACAGTATGAACCCATTACTGCTTGAATACTTGAGTTCACTGTGTTCAACATGTTGATGAGATGTGTGCTGTTCTGTTCAACTCACCGTTCTGTATTGCATATGGAAATTAAAGGAAGTTGTTTGTTTGAAGATCATGTGAGCTGTGCGTCGACATTAAAACGGGTTCATCTGCCTTCACTTCCAGCCGCTTTGTTTAGGTGCCACAGTAAACCTTCACACATACCTTACATTCTGTAAGATATACTCAACAAATGCCTTTCAGCTGTGGAGAAGTGAAGATCATTTCAAGCGGATAGCATACTTAACTAGCCTGAACTCTGAAAAAAGGCAGCAATTGTGCCGTATAAAAAGTGAAAAATTGAACATTAAACTACCTGTATATCATATCTTGTTTTTCTGACTATCCTTCAGGCATTATGAAGTCATCTTGTCAACAGCTGTCAGCTCCTTGGCCTTTTGCTTCAGCTCAGTTTGGAGCCGCCCAGGCAAACTAGGCCACCAAGCAGGGGATAATTGGGCATGTTATTATGAAAAGTCAAAAATGCAAATGCTGGTATGGATATGGTGGCTGGTCAAGGCTACGTCTGGACACTTGACCTATTTTCCACCGTGGAAAGGCGCACTTCTTGTAGAGTCTTAGCCCAGATTAGTGCGCGGGAAATCAATTGGAATAACCAATTCTCCAAAGGGATTAGGGCATGACTCCATAGTCGCATCACCGCCGTCCCCAGGAATATATAATCCGGACTAAAATGACTCGGTCTTTGTCAGGCCACACCTCTTTTTCAGTAACCTTTTCTCTGCGGCTCGTACAGTAATGTCTTCCTAGAACTCCTCTAACATAACAGGAGCACAGGAATATTTGTTCTGTTGTCACATGGTGCTTTGACCTTTGACCTCCTTACTATTTGTTGCCTGTAATGTTGTCGATCTAGGAATTAAAATGTATTCAGCTGTTGCGCTCACTGCGAGTCGCTCTAGATAAGAGCTTCAACTAAATACCTAAAAATGTGAATGTAAATGTAACCCATTTTCTTCCCCTCTTGAGAGTTGGAACACAGGATCAAGTCATCAACCCAAAGCGGCTGGTAGAGTAGACTAACTTGCCAAACAAATACTAGTCAACATACTTGAATACCAGTGTTCCAGCCGTGACATATCTGTCTGAAACGAGGCTGTTTAGTATGGGCCTGTTGGTATATTCAATACAACATCACATCTACATCATTGTACTGTACTGCAACGTGACAAACACTCCAGAAGGTTCTCTGCTCAACTGTCCTTCACTTATTTAATCCCCTAGCTATAATTCAACAGCGGCTCATGTCAGTACCCCATACATTACATTTAGTCTGTTACAAAACGCAGAACGTCAGAATATAAAAACATTAACATCTTTCAACTACGGAATTAGAATCAAACCATACATTTGAAAGCACTAAAAATGGTCAAATATAAAAATCTAGAAGTATAAATAGAAATTTGGTCCATTGAGTTGATTACTATAATATTATTTACATTAGGTTACTATTATTCCAGGCCCTTATTTGTTTGACTTCAATAGTATGCTGCTACCATCGCAATGGCGTTTACAGAAGGTGAAGGAGTGGTTCAGTGCATGACCTCTACAAGCTAACAAAATGTCATTTTGATGTAAAAAGTTGCATTTTTTTCCCTTTTTTTTTCCATTTGGCTTACTGCCAATAAATACAAACATTTAGGAAAGGTTGTTAGTTCAGCAAACATCTCAGGGTGGCAGGACATTAAAACACTGGATAATTAGTCTACAGTTGTATCAAAGTTGTTAGAATTACAGGATGAAAAGTACAAAAAGGCACACATTACAAGATCAAGGTGTCGATGTCCTGTGTTGAAGAAACTCGTTCAGGAAATGCCAGGCTCAAACTACAAGACTTAAAGCTGCTATGTGTGAAATTTCTGTTTTTAAAAAAAAAAAACTCCTCCCAAGAATCTGTATGTGAGGTTTTTGATTGACAGGGGAGAGGAGTGACGGACAGGTGCTGCAGGGGAGGAGAAAAGTCCAGCTTGTTTTGAACTGTAACGATTTGTAATTCCCCTTCGCTGTCTGTAGAGTCAGAAAAACACACATAGCAGTTTTAAAATCCTCAACTATCTTGCCTAAGAGTCTTAACTTGCCTAAGCTCAGATAGCATCGCTGATCCTCTACACGACCATCAGAGACGGTTTCCATCATCGTCGACCAGGCCTCCGGTTGGTTCTTGAAAAATGTGTCCGCAAACGACAAAAGAGATTTATTTACTCTTCCAGTTACTGTAGCGTGAGCCTGGCAAGAGGAGCAATTCTATTGGTGTTTGAAGAGGAAGGACGAAAGGCAAAGCGCTGTCGTTTGTTTACAAAACAAAGGCAGTTAAGAGTCCGTGGGAAACAGAAGTCCTGGTTTTGCCAGTTACACCAGCGACTCCAGGCTCTCTGCGGTGCTGGCGGTGCCCACCACGATGGTACCGTTGTTGTCAGAGGACTGGAGCGTTCTCTGGTCTTCCTGGGTCCCTACCAAGCTCAGCATGGCTTTGTACAGGAACTGATACTGGTCCTGAAAGGAAAACAGTAATGACAATGTCATTTTAAAAATCACCTTGCGTATGAAGCTCAACCACACGCTGCCCAGATTTAGATATAGATTTTTAGAAGAGAAAAACCTTAAATGAATGGCTACCTATCAAAGTGGCCGTAAATTGGTAGACAAACCTACCAATTTACCAGTATGTAGCTGGTACCTGATAGTACAATTGTGATATGAGTGGTAAGTTACTAAGTAAGATAAATGCCTTAATTTGTCAGAACTGGTACAGCAACGGTACATTGTTACCAGTCTGTGTGAGGTAAGCAAACCCTTACGATGTCTGTGAAGATTCCTGGTCTCATGACGTTGGTCATCTTGGCCACTTGGAAAACGTCGACAGAGTTCTCGGCCTCCAGTTGTCGCGCCATAGAGGAGAGAGCGCAGAACGTCCCCGCAGTCACGCCGCCCAAACTACGTTTAAAAATATAAAAATAAATAATTTTGTACACGTCATAATTTACACTGCAAATAATATCCGTCTTGTCAAGTCATTTAATCTAATTTTGAGTCATTTTTGTCAAAATAAATGACAAAAATATCTGCCAATGAGGTTTTCTAATTTAAGTTTAATTTTATTTCAAGATTTTTCTCAAATCAGGTGACAATTATATAGCTAATTGAATGCCTTGATATTGTCACTTTCTAGAATTAATTAGCAATTCTAGAAACTAGTTTAATGCAGTTTTGCTTGTCGGCCATTTTGGTGACAGTGACAAACCGTAAATGTCAGGTGACCCATCAGAGGAGGTCTTACCGGTCACAGACGACAGTAGGACCCTCCTTGGTGGCGCTCTCTTCTCTGACCAGGGAGACCAGCTCAAAGGTGTTGCTCATGGGGCTGTCTGGATTGGGCCAGCGTGGCATGCGGTAGTGTCTCACCTCTAGGACATAGTCGTCCTGTCAAGGAGAGGGCAGAGATTACATGGAACTTTAAAGATCTCTGCAGGGAAAGTAGGTTTTCATAGCAGCAAAGAATCAAGCATAATACAAGTAGAGGGTACTTCATAAAATACAACTAAGCATACAGTACTAAGACAATATAATTTATTTATTTGCTGTAGTAGTTCCAATATGTTTGGTGGACAACTTATATATAAGAATACATTATCCCTTTAAACTATACCAACATTTGATTTCATGTTTTGATTTTGTTCTGTTGCTATGAGTCGCTGTCATTTTTTCAAATGGAGGATTCCCCCATTTTATTTTGGAACAATCTCTTCAGTTGAAAGCTGAACAGAAACGGTCCTGTTTGTCTGTCTGACGTCCAGCCTCACCTGTGTGGCTTCCAGTACATAGTCCTGCACCACCAGCATCTCCTCATTGGACAGACACACGTGTGTCTCGCTCCGCTGAGTGACTGTAAACATCTCACAGCTGATTGGTTGATCTTTACAGGGCCAGAAAACACACAGTTCCTCCTGCGCCTCTGCCTGACAACACAGAAACAACACAGAGGCCCATTTAAACTGTAGTCTCTCAGCTGATGATGTTACCAATAAGTACAATAACCTGCAATTCATAGATCACTAACATTAGCAGCCTGACAATAGACTTATTAGACAATTCAAGTGTCTCTAGAGCAGCCATGTATGATAGATGCTAAAGAAAGAGGAGACAAATGATTCTGGGGCTGATGACTGGTTATGTTTTGTATGTTTCTATAAGATATTGAGATGTTCTCTTCTGTTCGAGAGCAGAATCCTAGTTATTTCTTTCTTCATGAAGTTCCCTGTGGAATCAACAAAGAAATACTGCTACTACTAACACAGCCTTTGCTAGTAGTATTACCACCACAACTACCCCTGTTCCCACCACAACTACCCCTATTACCACCACAACTACCCCTATTACCACCACAACTACCCCTATTACCACAACTACCCCTATTACCACCACAACTACCCCTATTACCACCACAACTACCCCTATTACCACCACAACTACCCCTATTACCACCACAACTACCCCTATTACCACAACTACCCCTATTACCACCACAACTACCCCTGTTACCACTACAACTACCCCTGTTACCACCACAACTACCCCTATTACCACCACAACTACCCCTATTACCACCACAACTACCCCTGTTACCACCACAACTACCCCTGTTACCACTACTACCACTGCTAATACTACTGCTATTGTTCATCTTATGTTCATCTTTGCACGAGTACATTTTTTGTATGAAATCTGTTACTTGTGGGCGTCTAGGTGGGATGGGAGTGACCAGTTCCAGGAGAGCATTTTATTTTATTTTGTTTGGTTTTGTTTATGTATGCATGGATATGTTGTCTTGTTCTGTCTACTGTACTTGTTGTACTTTGTCGGACCCCCTCGAAAAAGAGATGATACATCTCAAGGGGATATCCTTCCAATAAAGGTTCAATATTGCTACTATTACTGCTGCTATTAAAACTATAACAACAAGGCTTCCTTACCGAGCCTGTCCCAGGTGTCCCAGGTGTTCCAGGTGTCCCAGGTGTCCCAGGTGTCCCAGGTGCTCCAGGCAGGGACACAATAAACTGGGCATTGTGGTCCCATATCATCATCCAGAAGTCCTTGATGGTACCAGGGAGTGGACTCTGGGTCACTATGAACTCTTTACTGTGTCTGTACCCCTGCACAGGTAGAACCACGTGTTTTAATGTATGATGCGCTTAACTGTTTCAACAATAAATACATTTTAATTGACTATACCAACTATAACTACAAATATCAAAGCTGGTCTGTTAATTTTCTTTCTTATCAATTACTCTAAACTTTTTTCAACCTCTGTTTAGTTCATATTTTGTCTATATACTTTCCCACTGATCTATGTGTAACCTATCTGGGTAAACTGGTGGTTAAAGAACTTGTCCTGAACAACAACAATATCACTTATGCAATTAAACTTGTTATGACCTAGAAATGATCAAATCCTATTTTCCCCCCCAAACCGTTAGGACCTGTGAAGAAACCCTGGCTCTAAAATTCTTCATAAATTCCTGTGAAGTTAATGGACTAACAAGGACTGTTCTTACTGTGATGTATGATGCATTGATGTAGTCAGATGTTTCCCCCGCCGCTGTCGACAGACATACTCGTGACCTCTCAACTGAAAACAAACACATTATTTTCTCAAAATCTTCCCCATAGCACCATGTAACAGTTTGACATCTCAGCCCCATTAAACAAGATAAGAGTCGAACACTAATCACACAAACACTCCAAACTCACTTTAACTTTAACTTTACTTTGTGGGGGTCCGAGGTGTCACATTTTTTCGTAACATTTTTCTTAACATCTCTAGTATCTACGACGAAGGGGCGTTAACCGTAAACATTCAAGATTCAAGACGCAAAAAACCTTATTGTCATTATCACATAGTGATAGAAAATTGTCTTAGGTTAGGGGCTCACAAACAACATAAAAACATACACCCATAAAAAACTCACATAAAATTACATTAAAACACAAACAATTCCATAAATTAATAAGAGCAGGTGTGCAACGCTGCATTAAAAAATAGTGTCTATTTGAGTTTTAGTGAGTTTTGTTTTTGGCCTGATGGGAGCAGCTGTTATGAGTGGTGAGGGGGGGTGAGCCTTCTGTTTACTGTGTGACTGTAACGGTCTGAGAGTCGGGTCTGAGAGTCGGGCCTGAGAGTCGGGTCTGAGAGTCGGGTCTGAGAGTCGGGTCTGTGTGGTGCCGGTGATTTTAGTTGCATGCTTGACGATTCTTGGGAGTTTTTTCTTGCTTTTCTCTGTGAGGAAGTTGTACCAGGATACAATGTTGAATGTGAGGACTGAGTCGATGAGTGACCAGTCTACTGTTGTTAATATGTCCTGTCTGACATTAAGTCCTTATTTATCTTATACTGGCCCTTTATGCAGCCCCTCTGTTCAGCCTCTGTCTGAAACAAGCTGTATTAGCTCCTGTCTCTTTAAGGCCGCTCTTCCCTGTCCACATATTGCCTGTATACTGCCTGTATGTGGACAGGGAGTGCTTGTCTGTCAAGGCGGCCCCCAGGGACATGTCATCACTGATAGTCCGTTGCTATTGCAGGTGATTTTGTTTGTGTACATGGAGAAGAGGACGGGTGACAAGACACAGCCCCGTGGGACCCCAGTATTTAAAACAGTGTTGCTGGATTTAAAACTGTTCACTCTGACATGTTGAGGTTGGCTAAAGGCTGGTTCATCTTCCTGCTCCTATTCAGCAGAGGAGCTGATCAGTCTGGAACTCACCGGGCATCAAAGACGAGTTTTGGTTCTTGTTGCGGTTGCAGTCTTTCAGAGCGGCAGAGTAGTCACACTGCTTGGCACTGGACTCAGAAATGCACTGGGTAAAAAGATAAGATAAACAATAACAGTATGTAACTCACAGTAGATGAATAAAGATTGAGGGTTTGTCACTGGGGTCATCAAGCGGGCACCTCCAATTCCAGATGTTTTGATTAATTAGGCCATACCACAATATCTACATTTTGTTTAAAACTGTATTAGATGAATCAGGGTTGGATGAATTGTAAAAGGCTATTAGTAGCTATTGTAGTAATACTGCAGCCATCCTGCATCAGTACTACAGGCAATTATCATTTGGACATTATACAGTAGAATCAAATTTGTATATTGTGACACAAATCTCAATTGTCTCTCAACTCAATCAAGTAGTTATGAGAACATTTCTTGTAACATCCAACAGCTGAAAAGACAAAACAGGGTGCGAGACAAAAAGTTAAAAAAATAGTGGGACTTCCGCAACGTATCTGTAAAGCTAGGTAATGAGTGTGTGCTGCTCACCTTAAACTGCTTCTCTAGGCGTGTCTCCCCAGAGGCCCCTGGGGTTAGTAGGTCATCCACGTACCTGTGGAGGAGGCTGGACGCAACCTCCGTCTCTCTGGCCAAGATGGCTTCCACTAAGGCGTCATGGATGAAAACATACTGTTCCTGGAGAGGGACATACATCATTCTTCTCTTGTTCTATATACATGGACATGACGCATCGTCACCACTCTGACACGAAAAGGTGTTACATATAAAATATGTATATATATGTATACCTGTTATGTGCACATGTTGAAACCCATAGTAAGGACTATTAAACTATAGAAAGTGAGACTTGTAAATGGACGTGAGTTTAAAAGTAGGTGCAGAGGCAGCCTGAATAGCAGAGGCCTTCATGTTAGAGAAGAACTAATTAGAAGTACTAATTGTAAGTACAATTAGTGGAAGGTTGATGGTTGGACTAGCTGGAAATTATGAGTAGAAGTAGTAGAAGACTGTCACTGTCACTGGTAGCTCCCAGTGGCCAACAGTAAAAGACTGTGGTTATACCAGGCAGTTACCAGTGCCCAAAAGTAAAAGACTGTGGTTGTAGTGGGCAGCTCCCAGGTGTGAATGATGTTTTGAATGATGACCTCTGACCTCTGTTTGAACCAGGTAGTTCCTCTGTGTGCGGATGTGCTTGAGGAAGCCCATGATGTTGACACTTCCCTCGTCTCTGATCTGCTTCAACATGCTGTCCAGCACCATGTACGTGCCTGTTCTGCCCACGCCAGCACTGCGAAACATAAAAAAGAATGAAAAAAGAACATTCAAAATGTAAGAAATTAAGTCACACCGTTGAAAAACGCAGTCGTCAATGATTCACGGATAGCTGCTATAGCCAAGAGTCCGTGTGAATGTGAAAATAATGAAAACAATGTATTCAACAATTGTACTTACAAAAAGGCCATGACTCACTGATTATCAAGGATTTACAAAGAGGACTTACAAGACATTCAGTGGTATAAACCTTTGCCAGGCACTTAACTACAGCACTTAACTAATTATTTATTACTTTTTGTTTTTTAAAGACCCATAATTCAGCTGCTCTAATTACCTTTTTCAGTGTGAGCAGTGCTATACCAGAAGCACAATACCAGAGGGCAATATTACACATCCTGTTTGAATTCGTAGGAAGCCTGTCAATGTATTAAAAAAAAAAAATTCATTCATTTTAATTGGTTTTTCAAATTCCTTCAGACACTTGATGCCTTGTAAGAAAGGATAGGATAGCATAGTATTGCCCGGTGTTGGAAACCTACTACAACTATCAGCACCACTGAAAGCCATTAGAGCAACGTTTTTAAATCTGTACTAATATTTAGCTTCAGTCTCTACTTGTTATATTTAATGTCTGCTTGAGTGATGTTCAAGTGTTGAAGTATTTGGTCCTACGTTTAGTTGAGTAACTTTTATTTTTAGACATGAAAAGCATTACAGTCATTCTGAACTTTACCTTGAATAACTGATAACAGTTTCGATGATCTGAGCTAAAACGAAACCATCCCCAAACCTCTAGCTAGGCATGACTCATCAAATTATGTCCAAGAGCCATCTCATTGGAATGATTAAGAATGATTTTTATTTTAAAGATTTTTCGCACTTGAGGATTTATTTTGGCAAGCTACTATTTCAGTCTTGGACAAGTACTCTAACCCAGAGTAAAAAGTAAAGCTTCTGCCCAGCTATCAATGAAGGTACTAAGATAGCCAAGCCAGGACCATGAATGTGTGATCTGTAGCAAGGGTACCTGCATGTCTTCATTTACTGGGGATAGTCGTTGTACATCTTGGGTAAGGAGTCTTAATACAAATATTACAGTATTTTGCCCCTTCTCCTGCCTTTTAAAGTCTACTCCAATTGGACCAAGATCCTACCTGCAGTGAACCACCACAGGCCCCATGTCATCTGTCTTGGCCTTGGATGACTTGCGGACAAAGGTGAGCAGTGGGAGGGCGTAGTCTGGCACGCCCATGTCCGGCCACTGGGTGTAGTGGAACTGGGTCACTGTGCGCTCATTGCTCCGCCCCTTCTGGGAGCCCTGTGGGTTGATGGGAGAAAACAGGAAGTGATAAACAGGAAGCCTCTATGAATAGGTAAAAACATGAGGATTTGCGGAAGGCCATGTTGGGTTTCTTTAGACATTTCTCAATAGACAAGATTTCTTCTTAAATACAAATGACTAATATAAAGATGCTATCAAGTATCCCACAGAGGTTTAGAAAGTCTGGAAAATTATAGGACGTGATTTCCAGGCCAAATTGTTTGCCCCTTTGAGATACTGTGTAAACCATTAAGTACTAGTGAAATCGCTATAAGTGTAAAATAATAATTAATGGAAAAGCAGAGATTTAAAATGTGTGGGAAGCCTGAGCCTTCCGACTGGCTGTAGTGATGAACGTTGTGCCCTCTGACCTTTTTGACATGGATGTTCCTGAGAGTGAAGGTCCTCTGGGTGTAGTAGGCCAGCACCCTGCTGCTCCTCACTGTCACCAGGAAGCTGCCATACTCCTCCTGGCTCTCCACTGGCCAGTACTGGTCACACTTCCTCTGAGGGCGTGGCACATTTAATAATAATAATAATAATAATAATAATAAACTTTATTTGTATAGCGCCTTTCATACAAGGATTGCAGCTCAAGGCGCTTCACAACAGTAACATTTACATAAATCATGATAGTAAAAGCAGAAACAAAACAGAAAAGACACGCAGTAAAATTTACATAAAATCAATAAAATCAAACATATTAGAATCTAACATTCTAACAGGCTCCTTGAAATAATGTGATAAATGTTTAATACATCATTAAAACCGTCAACGCCAGGTATGAACCCATGGTAAATCTGTTATTTATAAAGAAGGCTAATACTTAACTAACAGATTTGCCATT
>OMKK01085273.1:0-12924 GCA_900302305.1 Polymixia japonica
ATATGGGTCACAATGGGTGGCCATGAGTAAAAGGATCTGGGGCACAAGTAGAGCAGGCCATTTGGCTGGGTATCTCACTGGTCCATTCAACACCTTTTGACACTCCTAGCAGTCTGAAAGTGGACTTGGCCTAATTCTTTTAAGTTTCCATTGCTTGTGAGGAAATATCATACAGTATTACATATTTCATAGCTTAAATTCAGAAGAGATTTGACCAAAGAATGATATTTAAGAAATTAAATGCAACACAAACATTTGTAACGTGTAAGGTGTACTGTACTCCTTGCCAACTCTATAGCGAGTTCCAGTATCCCAGTACATTTCTAAAATACTAAATAAACATTTGAGGAAAGAACCATTACCTGAATTTCTTAATTAAATACTTGGCATGAATTGAAAATATAAAGGGCTGTCTTTGAATTTGTCAACCAAGGACTTTAGGACTTCCCTTTAAAATATGCACACCTTGCTTTAATTTTGTGTTATCAATCATTTTCTAAGAGTATATGAACTGTAGCTGCCACTCAGCATTTAAACCTAAACCAAGTCATTTTACATGCAACATAAATGTTTTACTGTCACCTACTGGGGTCATTGTGTACTACATAATCTTAACTTAACATGATCTTAACTTCTAATTATATTTGGCTATTCTTCCTGACATTCTGAGTGAAGATTGAGTGTCTCTTCCACTGTCATTTACAAGTTCTCTACATCAAAACTGAGGAGCTAACCTAGTTAAAATAACAAAGACCCCTTCAAGTATATTCAAAAACTGAGCTAAAACAAATAAATGTCAGTTTGCTTATATATCATATTTCAGAAAATCTTTACAGGAACACGACATTAGCATTTTCATTTAAACATTTTGTTTATGTAGGGGAAATGGATAAATTGATACCCAGCAGTACTGACATGCAGTACCACAACTCTTGAGGCAATCATTTCTATTTTCATATACTTGTTATAAAATACCCTTCACCTTTTGTTTTTTTTTACTTTAACTTGTAGATAGTTATCTTTATATTGGATAGGAAACTAAACAGGAGAGTGAGTATGAAGTGAGGATGGACTTTGTGCTCTCATGACAGTGGGATAAGAGGCCTGGAGAAGTGCCAGGAGAGGACCCAGTGGTTTGTTCTGGGAATAACGAGATCATTTTAGTTCTCTTCATGATAAGAAATATTGATTGGATGATTGTTGTCCTCAGGAAAAACATTACTGAATTAGGTGGTGTTCCTTTTTAATAAACTTTTTTCATGTACTGTCTAAATTCCCTAAATTACCTAGTGTTAACTCTGAAGAATTGAAAAAAGACTTTAAAAAATGTATATGCAGTCACTAAAAGCATTTGGTTCAGTGTTATTTTGAAAATTTTTCCTCCATTCACTCACAAAAACATCATAATGGACAGGACAATAAAATAGTATCCTTCCTCCTACCCTCTGTTGAAATAATACATAAACATACACATTTTAGACTTGTTAGAGCATGATGATATTGGTTCAATTCTTATTCCCATTTACAGCTCTAGGTGGCGCCAAAGAGCTGTGGAGCATTAGTAAGCCTGGAAAATAATATTTTAGCACTACAAGTTGCTGTTTTAGACAGGCAGGGAGGTAGCCCACGAGACTTGTAGTTTGTGGGATTGCAAATGTTAATACCGTGTTAAAAATGCAATATGTTGTATGATACTGTTAATGTATAAACAACCGTTGTAGTTGTATTTACTTCAAGATTCAAGATATTTATTTGTCATGTGCACAGTAAAACAGACAGTTGCACCGTACAATGAAAATCTTACTTTGTTAGTCCCCTCTAACACAACACAACAGTATAACTAAACTAAACTACAAGAAGCAGATTAAGGACTACTTCCGAAACTAAATATCAATATATATAAGAAGAGATAATAATACCAATAATGAAATAGAATAAATGAACTAAACAAGGAAAATAAGATAAAAAATAAGATAAAAAATAAATAAGATAAAAAAGTGAGGTACGTACGGCAGTGGCAGACATCGCACATTGTTTTCAGGATATAAGTTAACAGGTTATTAACAGGTTATAAAGTGCGCTTTATGCATTATTGCAAATTTCAAGAGGTAGTGGTGTAGTGGTAGTGCAAAGGTTAAAAGGTAAACAGTGAAGTCACAGCAGCAGGTGGAATGTCTGTATCAAGTTCAGTAGTGCATCAGTCTGGTGTTGGGGGGGGGAGGGGAGTTGTTCACAAGCCTGATGGCTTGTGGGTAGAAACTGTTTGTCAGTCTCGTGGTCCTAGATGTCAGGCTCCTGTAGCGCCTGCCTGATGGCAGGAGAGTGAAGAGTTTGTGCTGGGATTGAGTACAGTCCCTGATGATATTGTGTGCTCTCCTGGTGACCCTGATGTCGTACGTGTCCTGGAGTGAGGGGAAGGCTGCTCCTACGATGTGCTGTGAGGTTTTAATCACACGCTGGAGAGCCTTCCTGTCCTGGGCTGTACAGTTTCCGTACCAGACTGTGATGGAACTGGTAAGGACGCTCTCAACTGTACATCTATAGAAGTTGCTGAGGATTTTGGATGACATGCCAAATTTCCTCAGCCTTCTTAAGAAGTACAGTCGCAATCAACATGTGTGATATAAATACAATTTCAATTGTGTATATATACAGTGAAGTGATATTTTCACACCATGTAGATATTAATTTAGGCTCTGATACAGCCTAAGCCATTTGTCATGCATCTAACTAACATCTATGTAATTTATAGCACTGTCATTGTTCCAGCAGTCAATCCAAGGACCATCAGTATTGTGCTTAGAAAGTAACATTGGCAACAAGGTGACTTTTTATTAATGTGTTTGACTCATTAGATCATTTGATTAACAACTTGCAAATAGGAGGAGATATCTGATTATTTGAATTGAGATCTCTAATCATCAATTGTCATCACATCCTTGGGCCTCAAACCAGATCAATTCTCATCAGAGATATTGTTTGCTGACGTGATTAAGAGTCCTCAATTCAGGCGCAATGTTAGTTATGAAGGTGAGTTATTGAGCACAGTGTATATACATATTATGTGGCATTAAATCATATGTTACTGAACCTTCAACAATCCTGTCATCTTAGAATAATGCCCACAATATTGCCCACAAATTAGCATAATTTAACATTTTTTAAATTTGTTTAATGTTTGAAAAACGAGTGAATTATCACAAGGGAATCATGGTCAGTGAGGGGTGAAAAACAACATTGCACTAAATATTGATTGAATTGTTTGTAATTGAGGTAAGGACAATGTTCTTTTGATTTATTTTTTCACAACTTTTGGATGATTAAACATGCACTGGGTGATTTTGACCCGGGAACTTTATTGTTTAATCCATTCAAATGCAAGACAATACAGCAGAGGTTTCAAAGAACGTTACGTTACCCGGGAACGTTATTGCTGTTCCTGACAGTTGAACATAAGAGGGTTTGAAAGGCAGCCAAAACTTACTCTCAGTAGGAAGTGAGCTTTGGGGACAACACACAGAGCCAAACTGCTAGAATTATCAATAGTATTTCTTTATTTGCAACAGGTGAATCAATTATCTGATGTCACTGATTTAACCATGTTATTCATAATACCATAGAACTGTAGATAAAAATCTTAAAAAAACAACATTTTAATCCATTCAAATGCAAGACAATACAGCAGAGGTTTCAAAGAGTTTTACTATAACTGATGATTGAAATGGATCATATTAGAAGCAGTTGTATACAATCAAGGCAATATGTATTCCACCACAAATTATGGAAAGATTGATCACCGACAGCAATGGATACGGTAGTTCATTATTGGGCCGGCAATATAAACATGATTTAGAAAAGAGGGAATATCAACATACTGGCCAACCTGCAGTGACAGACATTTGTTGTAAAGATAATATCTTACTGAACCTTCACATAGCACACAAGTATTTTTATATTATTTTAAGATAAAATAACAGAATGCACATAGCAGCTTTAATATCAGTTACCACTACATCACATAAAGGTCCTGCTACCTTGTATTTGGTTGAGCTGACAGCCTATTACATTATTGAATTTGGGAAATATCACAGTAGATCAACCAAAACACTAAATAGATTTAATGATGCACCAAAGTTTTAAAATACATTGGGTTTTCTTCGATCTCACTGAACTTGCATAAAACACAGTGATACTCAAAACAACAAAAACATTAATTAAATGCAGAACATTGTTAAATATGGGGCCCATCTATTGATCAATTGATAAATAATTTGACAAATCAATAATCAATTAATTCATAAATTAGGAAATGTGCAAATTGATGGATAAATGGATAAAACAATATACAAGAGTTATAAATGAATTTGATAATAAAAAATAAATACAAATAAACATACAAATAAACAAATTGTTAAAGAAGATATCCTTCCTCCTACCCTCTGTTAAAATAATACATAAACATACACATTTTAGACTTGAGCATGATGATATTGGTTCAATTCTTATTCCCATTTATAACTCTAGGTGGCGCCAAAGAGCTGTGGAGCATTAGTAAGCCTGGAAAATAATATTTTTGCACTACAAGGAGCTGTTTTAATACAGACATGGAGGTAGCCCACATATAGAGACTAAAGTTAATCAATCCATTAAAAATAAATATTTTTTATTTTTCCACTTTTTATTTTTCCACTGTGCCAGGAGTTGGGACCCAAACTGTCATTGGTCAAATCTGGCTGAAGTTACTGTTTCTCATCACCAAGCTCATCACCTATAGACCATCATTAAGGCCCCAGTATACTCTAAACGAAATTGAATTTGACGTGTTCGCACAGGTTGCTCAAATGCCGTCAAACATAACTGTGAACAAATGTGAGGCCTGTTAGTTTAATGACGCTCCACACCACATGGTGGAGCTTGTGGTGGGAGGAGATGACGGAACCCGAGATAAATACCAGCAGTGAAATCCAAACAAACAACACATCAGCAATGGCTCTGGTGAAGGAGCAGCAAATGATACAGGACAAAGAAGTTGATTTCGAAGTGGCCCTAGTCTACCTTAATTTACAGCAAAAATAGGAAATATAAAAAATAGGAAATGTAGATGGTATGTTCACCCCCTAAACCAAACAAGGAGACAGAATGGAGAGTCATGTGGCATTATTGACCAATTGCAGGTGACGGTGTATTAAGGGGCTGTGAATGCAAATTTCAACTAGTCGGCTGGCTAGCCTGCATAGTGCACACACTACCAAAACTTTGTTTTATTTTTGTGATACGTTATGATCAAGCAACATTAACAGTGCTGTCAAGCACAAGTTACAGCCTGATATTTTCAGCAACCAACTCTGTTGTTCACACACAACTAATACATCTACTGAATTCTACAATAAGTTAATATGTCAAACAACTTTAGATTATATAAATTCAGCAGCGTTCTCACCGTCGCAGTTGTGACGTATACAACAGGTTACGAGGTCAAACTGGAGAGCCAGCTAATGCGCAAGACTGGACACGCTGGAAATGGAAATATGGCTGCGAGCAGGAATGGCTTTCTCTTGCTTCGCTGCACCACTGAGCAGATCCATGGAGAATGAATGGTGGCCATTTTGAACTCTGTCTCTAGAGTTCTCACAATTAACACTTAATTGTGATACCAATTGGAACTTAACGTGTTAGAAATGGACTGTTTAACTGTCTAACTTTTTCTCTACTTTTACTCTACTTTTACTTTACTTTTAGGCTGTTCTCTACAAACCAGTGCGAGCCGTATGCAAAGGGTTTTGCCTAGCAATGGGTTAAACCCAAGGAGGTTCTATAATAACAGCAGGATGAACGGGAAAATGGCCGCCCATTCATTTGAACAAAAGCTGCTCACCCAGCGCATGAAGAAAAAAAAAAGTTACTTCCTGGTTTTACTTCCAGCATACGACCCAACGGTCATGCGCAGTAGTGTCTGTTGACGTTTCCCGCGTGCCCACGAGCGAACCTCATTGGCCTGTACCCTGAGGTGACATCACACACAAAAAACAAGGTTTTATAAGGCTCTGAGTGATTTTTTAAAGAAATCGGCCTTCATGTTTAAAAAATACATAATGCTAAGAATGTTTTAAGGTATTATGTGGTGTTGTAGGTATCTTCTGAACAGTTTTAGAGGACTGTCTTTTACAATGGCCGTCTATGGGAATTTTAGGCTGTAGTACCACCGTTGGCCACCATGTCAAATTTGCTTCAAGGCTGAGGCCTGGGGACTGGTTAAACCTCAGTATCCGTACATTTTCATGTTCCTCGAGCCTTTTAACACAATCATACTAACTGGGACTCATGTCGATAAATATGAGTGACAAACATTCTCAATGTAACAACCATTTAGTTTCACTTTCGTGATGGTAGCGGTTGTCTTCCTAAGTCCTTATGAATTCTCCTGTGAAGTGGTTAGGAAAAGACATAGAACTTATTTTTTGACTATTCGACTGCAGTCTAAGAACCCCACATAGGAATAGATAATAGATAAAAATGACATATTTCCAGATTGCAATGCAATTGATTGATTCATTTATATATTGTTTTATCCATTTATCTATCAATTCTTAGATTTCTTAATTCATCCATTAATTGATTATTGATTTGTCAATTGATCAATTAATTATTGAGTGGCACAAATGGGTCCCCGTGTATCAGATGAAAAGGATTTTTAAAAGTGCTTAAAGTCAAAACCAGCATCTAATTTTCTGTAAATTTCTCCTCTGTCCTCAAGGTATTGCCTGCGTGAGCACTCCTATCCCACTGCACCACTATATGCTCATTCATCCATAATAACACTGGAGAGATTCTGCCTTTCTTGGTCCTGCAGTGATGGTTGTGATGTTAGCGAGGCCAAGTAGTGGCCAAAGCTGGCAGAGGCTCCCACTGGAATCTGATTGGCTTCTTGTGAAAAACAATTGTCACTAATGTAATTTACTAATTTCTGCCTTTTTTACTATATTAACTCTCATATTGATTAAATACTTGCCTGTGACATTTTAACATTTTCTTTAGGCACTTTCTTTACTCAGTGAGTATTCAAACAGTGATGAGGAGCACCCACCATCTGCAGCTCCACCAGTACACAAGCGTATGTCTAGTTCTGTATTATAGCATAATTTTCAACAATCACCGAAAGATTTCATTCACTCTCACATTTATCAAAATATCACACTTGAGCATAAACATGTTCAAAAATAGACCAAGTAAAAACGTTGACACTGATTTAACTAATAATGCCCAACCTGTTGATGCAATAACAGAATATTCCATCGTGCCTGCTGACACTTTAACTGGGAGTGACCAATCACATCTTGAAGAGGGGGACCACCAAGAGTCTACACAGTGCAGGCCAGGAGGCTCCAGACGTCAGCATCTCAACACATCCCAATCCATCTGAACCTCATGGTATTGTTTCCCTAATTTTATATTTGACACCATTCTGACATTTTAGCTGGATACTCATTTTAGTAATTGTCCTGTTCTAACTGCATTATTAGACATAGTGTAAAACACATCTTTCTGAATGGGTGTTTTCATTCATGACATTATTGTGACCTTTAAGATTATGCTGAATGCATTCACATGACATGATTATCATTTTCTATTTGCAGACATTTCGCAGTCTCAAGCAGCAGGGTATAACAGGAACAGGCCTTCAACAAGACGTGCTACACCGATGGCTTGAGTATTCACAAAGTCAGGACACTGCTCATTGATTTCCATGTAGACACTTTGCCCTACCTGGTGCTCCGGAAACCTCTTTCACATCCCAGCAGGATAAATATAAAGACGGGGGATTTAACACATAAAAAAATCTGAAAATCATGTGAAAGCCATGTTTGCATGGAGTGAACATAAGAAGATAATTCCTCTATGCTAGATGCCATAGATAAAGCATACCAAAAAAAGTAGAAGAAAACCACATGTATATTAAAACGATGCATTTTCTGTACACTGCAATGCACACGGTCTCAACACCTTGTCCTTCTGGACTCAATCAAATCAGTCCCTGAAGCTGAATGTTTTTTTTCTTTACTTCAGAAATTGTATGTGTACATGTCAAGCTCCTATGTGCATCAGAAATGGCTCTTAGTGCAAAAAGACATGTATCAAGGTGCACCAAGAGAGCTGCAGAGACTCAATGACACCAGGTGGGCATGTAGATACCAGGCATGTAGAAACCTTAAGGACACCTGCTCTATTACGTGTACTACACAAGATAGATGTTGAGAACAGTGGTGAAAGATCTGTAGAGGCACAGGGCTTATTTACACAGATAGACAATACCTCACAATTGTATAATCTACCAGTGGTCAGTGTGGGTGCAAGCAAGGGGACAAGGATCAGTTCAGGACGGCCATATTTTACCCCATTTTGGATAATATGAATGCACAGATGTTTCAGCAAATCCACTTGTGTATTGTCTTTGTCCTTTTCTGTTTGTAGCCCTTCTTATTATCTGTATTATTTGTTGATTGTTTCATGTGTTGTAAAGCGACCTTGGGTCCCATGAAAGGCGCTATAAAAATGTAAGTTATTATTATTATTATTATAAATCCAACTGTGAAATAATGAAGGGCATACAAGCACTGAACCCTAAGAGCAAAAGCTTTTTGCAGGAGGAAAGGTTTTAGCTTGGCTACCATTTGTGGGTGTGATCTTGAAGACCTCAAGCACGAGCTGCATCAGGCAAGGAGGGTTATAGAAAGGAAATCCTGTCCAGCTGTCCAGTGTCCTAGAATTCTAGAAATCTTCCTTGAACCATACAGAGAAGTGTTTTATCAGCTTTTCCGCTTGTGTTGAACAGCTATAGCCTTGCCGGTACTTCTTTTTAATGAGAAGTGCTTCTCAGCACTTATCATTAAAAAAAAAACTCATAAAAACTAATTTGCGACAACAATGTTACTAAGCCTTTCGTCATTCATAGGAGTACTTAGCATTGAGGCCAGGAGAGCCAAATCACTGAGCCTGGATGATTTTGTGAAACATTTTGCCAGCCACCACCAAAACAGAAGAATCAAACTGTTTTAACCCTTTGAGGTGTGAGTCTTTATTTTTCATTTATTTTTGACTTCATAGTGTTCCATTCTGTATAGGGGTTCCCTATAGGCTTTAGGTGTTCATGAGGTTGTGCTCCTTTTCATCATGTGTAAACTATTGAGTAGTCACGAGTATTGTGCTTTTGTGTGCGTCAACTGTTTTGGTGGAGAGAAGGGTATGGATGCACAAACGTAGCCGGCTCTGGAGGAACCACATTGTACATAACATGGATTGGATGGATTCCGACTAAGTTCTCAATTTCCATATGCGAAAGCACATCTTCAACCACATTTGTGAACAGCTGCAGCCTCGTCTTCACCAGCAGCATTTGTCTGTGTGCAAACAAGTGGCTGGTGGTTTGCCACAGGGTCATGGGCGTGATTTCATAACGTTTTTCCGGTGAATGCATTTTGACATGTCCGGTTACATCCAGACTACAAGCAATTCTAATCACAATGTGAGCTAGGCCACCTTGTCAAGTGGTTTGGCAGATCCAAACCCAATGCAAACTAAATGTGATTTGTGCACGTCCAGACCTGTCACTTGCAGTGACATGCAACCTAGCGTGATTTGATGCTAGAAGACGCATGGAAGTCACATTAAAAAGACAAGTGTAACCGTAGCCTCAGTGAAGCAGACACTGTCAGAATAAAGCCAGAACTGCAATAATCCTGTTTTTAAACTTTCAAGCTTATGAGAGACAATTATATAACCAGCCAGGTATGAAATTACATTAATCAAACCATTAAAGCAAAAGTTTATTTTATCTTAGAAATTGACCACCAATGTTGACCACCACAGGGGATTCTTTTTGGTTATAAAGTTCTCCATGTAATGACATTAGAAATGAACACAAAACATATTTAATTGTTACATTGCCACAAATAATTTTCTCATGACTTAACAAAAAAATAAGGTGAAAAAAAATGTACTGTACCCTAAAAACCAGGATCTGAAATACACATCTGTGGAAACCGAAAACTCTAGGTTTTCATTTAATATATTAAAAAGGTAACAAAAATCAGTAACATTCAAAATGTTCAGTATTTACAACAGTTTCACTGCTAGTTATATTAAAACCACACCTGCAACATTTTCCATGGACATGAGTGTCAACAACAAGATCAAATAAATCACTCACCATATATGATGGTGATAACCACATTTATGGAGTTTGAAAACGTATCAGCTCTACTGGAATCTAGTATAAGAATAAAATTTAGAAGAGGTAGTATTCAAGTGCTGTAATTAAAGAAATTTATTTAATTTGAATGATGTTGGCAGGGGATTAAATAATTTACGGTGTTTTGCCCATTTTAAGCAATTGTGGGATATGGGATTAAAGTGGCAACCTCGAAGATCTCCAAAGATTTTAATTTAATTAAATGTCTGTTAAGTCACTATCTATTGCCGAATGAGGTAACACAATGGTGATTGAGCCTATGGCCCACTGATGAAAGCCCTTGCATTTGCAGTATTATGAACCAGGTGTCTGTGGCAACTTCCCCGCCTTGCATTCAAATTAGCGTTAGTGATGCATTTTTCCTTGGAGGTGACGTCCAATTACACCTGCAATTACCGCTTTTTGCCACATCAAAACGGAGATCTTCGAGATTGCCACTTTAAGTACTTCCATATAGTTCTTGAGGTGCACTACTCTTACAGAAGCTTAACAGGTACAACAGATATAATTAAATAAATTGTTCAGCCCCACTCTTGTTTTGATATTAGTTTAAGGTGTCTTCTCAGTGGGTTTTAGATTATGAGTGATATCCTTGGATATAGAGCTATTGTAGAAATATAAAAGTAGGATGGAGACTGATGATTCAAACAGAAATAAACACCATCCAAATTAAGTAAATAGATTTCCCACATTTTTTCTGAATGCACAGTGTTGATTAGGGTCTTCCCAATATTTATCAAAAATGGGTATTTTCAGCTAAGAATCATAACTAAAAGCTGCCATCAAATTTTATTAAGCAAAATAGTGAACAAGTTTAGATCTTATTTTTGAAGAATTCACAAAGTCTACCAAAAGGCATATAAAACATCCATCTGTTGCACAAAAATGTGCCTTGTATGGACGTCCCCTTTCCTATACATATATTGTATGATGTTATAGTGTGCAAGTTAATACTTGTAATTGGACCTTATATACAACTTCATTGAATTTTTTTAAAATAAAGAAACATTGGCAAATGGACATACTGAAAGTGTTGAGAGAGGTGTGAGGTTTACAAAGTCTACTTAAGGTCTATATTGACCTCTTCCATAAGTCTTTAACCCACAACTTGAAAATCTATTTTGGAGTCCTGTGTATTCAATGTTGACCAAAATGTTCTAAGAATATAGTTTCAACAATGTCCAATAATGTTATCTGGGATTATCTGGGATCAGGCATTGTAAAATGGCAAACATTGAGCTGAACATAATCTGTAATAGTTATACATGACTGACCAGGGAGTCAGGTTCTGGGCCACAATAATATTGTGTTGAGTTTTTTTTGCTGAGAAGATCAGCTTGAGGTATCAGAGTAAACACTGCATGGTCTCTCGTGGGGAGAAGTCACTGAGGAAGGTGTCGGGGCATTATGCCAGCCCCCATTAACCTGGTGAAGAGAGAGAAAGAGTTAAATGATAGCAGCTGCAGTGAGCCTATGCTGTATCTGTTTTTCATACAACTGCCTTGTATCTGGCAGTTTATTTGTTTAGAGTGAATTGAAATGACTGTCTAAAATGAAGTGAAGCATAATGTTAAAGATCAAAACCCAGAATCAGGGCTAGGAGAGACGTTATCATCATAGTAGTTATCTTCTAAAGCTGTAAGCTATAAGAGGTCCAATTATAACAGAATTAAATGAAGTAAAAGCGCATTTACAAAAGTGCGTTTTTAAAAGAGATTTAAAAGAGGACAGAGATGTGGCTGCACTTAGGCTCATAGGGAATAAGACAGTCATTGATATACTCAGGGGCCAGTCCCATCTGGGCTTTAAAAGTGATCATTAAAATTTTAAAATCAATTCTAAAACGCACAGGTAGCCAATGTAATGAAGCTAAAATAGGGGTTATGTGTACTCTTTTATTGGAATTGGTGAGGGGTCTGGCAGCGGCATTTTGAATTAAGTCTGGAAAGATTGTGTTTGATGTGATGAAGGCATGAATGACAATTTCCAAAGAGAGAGAAATTACTGGAATTTAGAGATTCTGTGTAGTTGAATAAAGCAAGACTGGACAACTATTTTCACATGCTGATTGAAGTTGAGATCATTATCAAAGGTGACACCAAGATTTCTGGAGCTAGCGTTGATACTGGTGGAGTCTGTGTTTAGTTGAAGATTATTTGACAGCCAGATCTGAACTTCATTTAAACATGTCTTGAGAGTGGTTAACTGGTTGCTACTGATGGGGTTGATAGAGAAATACAGCTGTGTATCATACGCGTAAAAATGAAAATGTGTCTGCGTGGTAGTATGTAGATGGAGAAAAGCAGGGGGCCAAGGACTGACCCCTGAGGCACCCCATAAAGCAAAGATTGTGTGGAAGATATGCAACCACCAATGGCAACACTAAAAGTCCTATCTTGGAGATAAGAGTAAAACGAGTCCAATAGTGCCAGAGATGCCAACCAATTTTTTAAGATGATCAATTAAAATTGAATGATCAAAGGCAGCAGTAAGATCTAAAAGGATTAAAATAGATGAGTGGCCGGAGTCTGTTGGCCTCATCTTGGTGATGGTCTTGGCTAAATGATCAGTTGAGACAGGATAGAATAAATTTAGAGAGCTGGACAAATTACTAGGAGGTTCAAGAGGTTACAAGAGAGAGTGGGGTAATTTGGTTTCTTATTGTGGTGACTATTGGA